>JAOPSE010001369.1:0-147717 GCA_029449295.1 Zea luxurians
CATCGTGGGCGTTATCGGCGGTGGATTGGGTGTATCTTCTTGACCACGGGACGTTCCCGCGCCGTCATGTGCACGAGTTCTGGATGGCATCTGAAGCATACGAAATATTTGGGATAAATATACCATGCTAACATATATCATCATTTTACATTACCAAAATGTAATGATACTAGACTCAATTGTACAACATGACTTCATTGCCTATCTCACATTAGTACTATAGCTAAATTACACTACTTTTAGTATTTATTGTCCTTGGTGGCTTCGCTATCGGTTGTACGGGACCGTTCGTCAGCCAGGTTCATAGAAGGAGGGGGCTTGAAAAGGTCCAGTTCCCCACCAAGCACTTCACCTGCTATTCTAGAAGGTTCGGCTTCCATTCCAACAGGGTCGGCAGGTACGTCTAGGTGCGGTCGCGAATACAATTCATGTACTTCCTCATGTAATGTATTGCAGTACACCTGCAAGTTGTCTATGGCCATGCTAAGCTCCTCCACACGGGCTCGAGCTTTGGCTTCCCGGTCCCAAGCAATGGAACGTGAATTGACAGCCCAATCGATTGCCAAATCCAAGTTCCACAAGCTCGTCTTGCAGATGTCGGATGTCAGCCCTTAACTCATTTATACGCTGACCATCTTCTACCCACACCCTGTTTCTGTGACGTAGCTCTGTTCGAAGTTGCTCCACTTGGGCTTCTAGGTCTCTGATGGGGTCATTACTACCGCTGCTGCTCTCCTCGTGCCTTGGAGCCAGCTAATGTCGAGGCATGCCAATCGGTCCAGTGGATTTACACGCGGTTTTCCTCGTGTGCGGCGGCATATCTCCATAAGGGGAAAACTTTATTAGTATAATTTTTAACATGATGCATGCATAATTACATAACCAACCCTAGTTGATTCACAACCTTCTATACATTGCACTCTGCTAACTGGTCTTATAAGATAAGTACTTCCGAAAGTAGGAAGATAAGAATGAAAGAAGTTCTCTTAGATAAGTCTTTGAAAATTCTTTTTGAAATGTCTCATAATATCTACAGAGATGGGCTTCGCTCCGATACCAGCTGTGACAGAACCTCCCAAGTCATTAGGCCCACCTACAATTGTCCTTGTCCAGCAGACTTCGGACAACCCTGTAGATGCACCTGATCACTTGACAAGATCGGTATCTGAATTCTTTACCTTGCCCAAGAGCGTTTCACCCGTCACGCAGATATTACAATAGATCGGAGGAACAAATATGCGGAAGCAGTTACAAGCAACTTATTTTATATTAAAGTATAGAAAGAGTATTGTTATTACTAGACCAGTAAAATATAAGAGTGCTAGAGTAATATTATTACAAAATTGGGAGGCAAAAACCCCTCCCGTTTAACAGTAAAAAGATTTTAAAGGAGGACACTTCCTCCCGAGGCTTCAGTCCTGATTTTCTTCCTTTGGCACCACCTTGGAGCAAAAGCAACAAAAATTTGCTGCTTCCTCACCTACAACAACATGGGTTCGAAAACTCTGAGTATGAAGTGTACTTTCGCAAGTCTTACCCATCAAAATAAAAGACTCTCAAGGATATGCTGGCTTAAGGGAGTCAAGGTAAGGCTTAATCAATAATCAAGACTCTGTTTTGCAAAAAATGCTTACTAATAGTGGATCCTTAAAATCCAGTTTTGTTAGCTAGTTAAGTCATTACCTGAATCTAGAGTTTTTCTACCCTAGTTCAAGCACTTGGCCTATACTAGCCATTTTCTTATCAACCCTTCTTGTTCACTGGAATGCTACGTGTAGGTCAGTGACCAGTCTTCATGTCCAAGAAGTAACGACGATCCAAATCGATTATTACCCAGCTGGGGATCTCCAATCACACGACATATGTAGCACTTAACCCTTGCATATGTCAACTCACCACCGGGGTTCTTAAGACCATATCAGGTTCACGCCAACCGAGAGCACAGATACACCACCGTCCAGCCTCTTGCCTCGGAGGGTACACTGCTACTCTCGCCATCTCTCCACTCCCATTGCGTGTTATCTTATTCTAGTATTAGTCCGCCCGAGGCAAAGCTTACCCATGATGAGGCATGTGACCAGTTAAAGGGTCCTCGATCATCAAGCCTACATCGACAAGGTCCTTAATCGACTCAGACGGAGACACTACACCGAGACTCTCTTCTCGTGCAAGTCACCCTACCGGTCTCAGCTTTATTATTTCAACCCAAAATTTGGCACCTAATAGAGGTACATCTTTTCCGATGTTGAACCCATCACGACCATGATGGATCCATCATCCAGCTTTGTTTTTGAAAATCATCCCTTCCCACTTGAAGCATCATCTTTTGTCAAAACAAAACATTTTGTTTTTCTAGAGCAATACTAAGCATAAGAAAAATCTTTTTATAAAACAAGGGATCAAGGAAAGGTAATCAATTCTCAAGGAAGGAAATGCAGCAAGTATTTGGCACACAACTCCTATCACCTAATGCATCAATCAAGTGAAAAAGATTTTAAAATAGCAAGGAGGTGGCAAATGCACCGGGGCTTGCCTTGTGTTATAGGAGAGTCGGGCTCTGCTCCGCAAATATCGAAGTAAAAGCAGTTCCCGGCAGGTGGGTCTTCAGGTGGTGGTGGTGCAACTCCTTCTCCTTCAACTTCTACTTCTTCTTCATTTTTCTATATTACATATATAACCATGAATGCTGATGTAATGCTTATGAAAATGTAGTAATAGAAAAGGTTTATCAAGTTGTATCTTGAATACAACTTTCCTTCAGGGACTCCAGGAAACTAGGGTTTTTGGAGTCAATAGAGTAGTTCATAGGGCAGGCATCACTAGAAGATTAGGGTTTTGGTGTTTAGGCATCAAACATTGTCCAACTCATGCCAAACTTTACCCAAGGCATCTAAATAATATTTAAAGGTTATCCAAAAAGTTTAGTGATTTTTAGAGTTATTAATCAATCTTTAAAATTCCAGGAGTATAGGTTTTGGCTATTTTAAATACACCAAAATTCCTTATTTGGACTAAAAATCATAAAACTATTTTTATTAAATAGTATATAATTTTAGGAACCTAGCAAAATTAGTCTCATATTTTTATCACTTTTCTACAATTTTCTAGAAATTCTTTAATCCTAGAAGAAAAAGAAAAAGAAAAAAGAGTCAACAGTATTGGGCTGAATCTGGCCCGAGCCAACCCAGCATGGGCAGAACGCGCCCGTGCGCGCGCGCTCGCATGATGGTTTTGCACCAAAGCCCTCGGCGGTTTGAAAATCTAGAGAAGAACCCTGCGCACTATTTGCTTGGGTCACTGACAAATGCAAATAAGCCCTCGCACTTCTATTTCTTCACAGCCTGCAGTCCTTGACGGCGAACGGCGCCAGGCCGGGCTCTGGCGAGCTTGTACTGCCCAGACTAAGCAACGGCTAGCCTTCCCCTTTGCTGGACACCGAATTCAACCCTACGCGACTATTTCCCCTCACTTAATTACTAGATCTGAGCTCTACATCATCCTGTCCACGGTGACAGCGGGCATAATGGACAGCATGAAGTGTTCCCGGCGATCTAAGGGGTTCTAGCCTAATTGGTCGGGTCGAGAAGCATCAGGGGCATGTAAGGGTGCTGAAACAAGAGAGCACAGGACAAGATTGGACCTGGAGTGCACTGGCCACGGTGAGAGCTTGTTCACGGCGGTGGAAAACTGATTTGGGGGAATTGAGCAATTCGGGGAATCTGGTGAGTAATTGGAGGCACAGGTAGGTGGATTGGATGCTTGAATACCTAGCGGAGCCGAGGGTGTGCTCAATTTATAGGGCCCTTGAGCGGTGGCCCGTGAATTTGAGATCGCGCGGTGGCAGTCGGAGAGAATAGGGTGTACTGGCGCAAGCGATTAGTGGCTTTCACCGTGGCGAGCTCACCGGCGATCACCGGATATGCATAACGCGAGCTACCGTGACGTGGTAAGACACTAGGGCACGTGGTGCAAGGTCGCGAGGTGGCTAACTCCGGCGAGACTATCCAAAGCGGTCGTGACTCAAGCGGGTACGGCGGCCGGAGTAGAATAGTGGCCAAAGTTCATCCACGGGGTGATATTTCTTACCCTCCAGCATTATCCAACTGCGCTAGGCACGAATCACCGTGGCGGGCACAAATCTGGGTGCACGGTCGCCGATGGTGAGTTATCTGACTGGCGATCTGATCTTTGCATTGTACCATCAAAACCCTGATTCAGAGTGCCTGACAGGCCGAATTGCAATGTCTAGATCTCGAATATTTGTGCAACAACTTGCCAATACATCTGTAGCAAACTTGTAGCCCTCCATACCAGCTACAATTCTGCTATAGCAACCACCCTTAATCGAGCAATAGATCTTACTCTAATTTGACCCAAAAGCTTGGCCAATGTCACTGGTGACCTAAATTCAGTCATCAGAGTGAGTGACAGCACAAATTTAAGCCTACTTTTCTCCAAACTTTGTATGTGATCAAAGCTTAGTTACTTAAGCAAAGTTGTTCTCCTATTGTAGCTCTAGACTTTTGATGTGTTGACCCTAGGTAAATTCCTAATATTTTTAGAACTACAGGGCCCCAAAGTCAGTCCTGTTTACTGATTTTCAGACTTAGTCACTTGGGAGGTATAGAGTGGCTTTTGCAAATAAGCCCAAATCTCATGGTTTGATTTGAAAATCATCAAATAGGTGAATCTTATTATTTGAGGTACCCTAACACCTTGGTTTTTGCACTTAGATCCAAATGTGTGCAAAATTTACATGTAACCCCCTAGGGTTTCAGCTTAGGGTTTCTCTAGGGGTTTATTTAGGGTTTTTGACACTTCTAGGGTTTGGGTGACACCTAGGTCCATTAAATGTGATATCTTATGATTATTTCTCATGAGTTTTGAAGTTTTCTCTCATTTGGGCTTTATTGACACTCCTAAGCCTAGTTTAGGGTTAAGTACCCTACCCTAGGGTTTCACCCATGACCAGTCACACCAATTCAACTTGTTTAGGGTTAAGTACCCTACCCTAGGGGTGTTACAGCCTCTGACCCATAAACCATGAAAAACAGGGTATTTCCATGCAGAGCTCGACTCAGTTGAGTTCTCAGGCTCTAGACCACGTATGGCAGCTCTCTAATCCATTTTCCTGCAAGCTTTTCACTCTTGTCAAATACTTTCTTCCTGAGTGCTTCTAGTTTCATTCCGTTGGCTCTTTCTACCTGGCCATTGGCTATTGGGCGTGCTACTGATGCATACTTAATCTAGATGCTCCGCTGCTCGCAGAAATCGAAGAATTCAGAGCTGGTGAAGTTGGATCCCAGGTCGGTGATGATGCTGTTTGGTATCCCAAACCTGAATATTATGTCTTGTATGAATTTCACTGCTTTGGCTGAGGTCAAAGAAGCGATTGGCTTGTACTCTATCCATTTTGAGAATTTGTTAATGGCAACTAGTATATGAGTATAGCCTCCCTAAGCTTTCTTGAAAGGTCCAATCATGTCCAGCCCCCAGCATGCGAACGACCATGTTACAGGAATGGTCTGCAGCTGCTGTGCGGGTAGGTGCTGTTGCTTTGATAAGAATTGGCAAGCCTCACACTTCAGGACTAACTCAGCAGCATCGCTCTTTGCTGTTGGCTAATAGAAACCAGATCTGAAAGCCTTCCCGACCAGAGTCCTGGATGTTGCATGTACTCCGCACTGCCCGGCATGGATTTCATCTAACAGTTGTTTCTCGATGGCCGAGTGAATGCATTTCATGAGGACTCCTGCTGTACCTCTTCTGTATAGTAAATCCCCTATGATGGTGTAGTGAGCACACTGCCTTGCGATGTGTTCTGCTGCAGCCTTGTCATCCGGTTCTTCTTCATTTTTTATATACCTGATGATAGGTTCTCTCCAATCATTGAGGTCTGACTCTGTTTGGCTCAAGGCGTTGCACTCTTCCACCTGATCTGAGAGGATGCTTGGTTGTGATATTTCTTGGACGAAGATCCTAGGTGGAACCTGGGCCCGACTGGATCCCAGCTTTGACAACGTGTCTGCTGCTGCGTTGCGATCTCTTTCCACGTGATGGAACTCTAATCCTTCGAATTTGTCCTCCAGTTTTCGCACGACTGCATAGTACTTGCCCATGGAATCAGTCGAGCAATCCCAGTCTTTGTTTATCTGGCTTATGACCACTAGCGAATCTCCATATACCATTAGTTTCTTGATGCCGAGTGATACAACGATACTTAGCCTATGGATCAGTGCTTCATACTCTGAATTATTCAATGCTGGAAATAGTAGCTGGAGTGCATACTTGAGTTGTTCACCTCTAGGAGCAATAAAGAGAACCCCTGCACCTGTTCCTTGCAGTTTCAACGAGCCATCAAAGTACATTCTCCATACTTCGGTAATCTCTGGGTTGTCTGGGACTTGGTGCTCAGTCCACTCTAATACGAAGTCAACCAGTGCTTAGGTCTTTATTGCCGTGCAAGGTCGGAACTCTATGTTGTGACCTCCTAGATCACACGCCCACTTGGCTATCCTTCCAATAGCTTCTTTATTGTGGAGAATGTCCCCTATTGGAAATCCTATGACTACTATGACTTTGTGGTCGTCAAAGTAGTGACAGAGCTTGCAAGCGATTAGAAGTACCACGTATAGCAGCTTCTAGACTTGAGGTTACCTCATCTTCGAGGGCCCAAGGACTTCGCTGATGAAGTAGACCGGATGCTGCACCGGGTATGCATGTCCTTCCTCTGCCCGCTCGACTACTAATGCGGTGCTTACCACGTGAGTCCATGCATGAGATGTATAGCAACAGATCTTCTGCTGGCTGACTCGGCGTAGCTCGGCGTGGTGGCTTGAGTACTGGTGGTGTAGTCAATAACTTTTTCAGTGCCTCTAGAGCTTTTTGGGCCTTTGTGGTCCACTGAAACTTGTCCACCTTTTTGAGCAATTTGTAGAATGGCATGCCTTTCTCGCCTAGCCTTGATATGAACCTGCTCAAGGCTGCCATGCATCCCGTAAGCCTCTGCACCTTTTTTTGTGATCGTGGCGCTTCCATTCTCATGTTGGCCTTGATTTTTTCTGGGTTAGCTTCAATCCCTCGGTGGCTGACAATAAATCCAAGTAACTTTCCTGCTGGTACTCCAAAAACACACTTTTCTGGGTTGAGCTTCCACCGGCGCCTCAAGCTGTTGAAGACCAGCTGCAAATCTTCAATGAAGTTTTCTGAGTTTTCTGTTTTGATCACTACATCATCGACATAGGCTTCCACTCGCTTGCCCCAGTGGTCAGCTAAGCATGTCTGAATGGCTCTCTGGTAAGTTGCTCCAGCGTTCTTGAGGCCGAACGGCATGGAGGTATAGCAGAAAGCTCCAAATGGGGGTGATGAAAGTAGTCTTCTTTTGCTAAGCTGATCTGATGGTACCCAGAATAACACTCAAGAAAGGACAACATAGAACAGCCAGCGGTCGAATCAACCTCCTCATCTATTCTAGGGCCCAAAGGGATCCTTCGGACAATGCTTGTTGAGATCAGTATAATCAACACACATGTGCCAATCCACTTTATTCTTTTTGAGTACAAGAATGGGATTTACTAGCCACTCGGGATGCAGCACCTCCCTAATGAACCCTGCAGTCACTAAACGGGCTAGCTTGGCGCGAATAGCTTCTCTTTTATCAGGCGTGAAATGATGTAGGTTCTGTCGAATCAGCCTGGCTTGAGGATAGACCTTCAATTTGTGCTCGGCCAGTTCTCTCGGGACTCCTGGCATATCTGTAGGTTGCCATGCGAATATGTCTCGGTTATCTTGCAGGAACCGGACGAGCGTGCTTTCCTATTTGTTGTCAAGGCTGGAACTGATGATAGCAGTCTTGCACTCATCGACAAATCCCAGGTTGATCCTTTTAGTCTCCTCAGTCGGCCGTATAGAGGTCACGACATGAGCTTCGTTAGCAGGTATTGTGAGGCCTTCCTCCGGTTTGGTGTTGGGGGCCCGGCGGTGAGGGCCACTTGAATGGCTCCCCGAAAGCACTCTGCGGCACCTTGGAAGTCAGCACGCATGGTGATGATTGATTGAGGTCCCGGTGTGGGGGACAGATATCCCCCGGGTCCACTAGTAGAGTAAAAGACCTCACGAAAGGCCCAAGGGCCCGATAAATCGTAAGGTCATTTCTTCATGGGCCCGAAGAGGAGGACAATCAGCAAAGCAAACCGATGTAAAGCCGGATCGACGCAAGCCCAGATAGGCCCCACAGCGTTGAGCGAGGAATCACAACAGAAGATCCGACTTCCCCGCGCTGGAGCATCATGCAGTAGAACCAGGCGAGGATAAGTCGGCTGAATCATAGGGAGATAGACTCAAACAGTTCACTATCTTTTAGGCGCACGTTGTTATCATATCCACATGTATCGCCCCACGGCCGAATATATAAGGCCCAGGGGGCACCCCTTCAGAACGATCGAACACACTATCCAGCCATCTACCTACACTTTCCACATCCTCGCTCTAGAGAATCACCTTGTAACCCATTACACGAAGCATCTTCGCCAGGACGTAGGGTGTTACGCATCTCCAAGTGGCCCGAACCTGTAAACATTGTCTCTAGTCTCTCGTGCATCTGGCACGAACCATTTTGCTACAGTCGGCGATACCACCCTGCTCCTAAAGACACCTCGAGGGGCAACCCCAGGTGTGCGGTCAGACCCAAAACAACGATAGCTATGCGCCAGGTAGGGGGGTGTCAACGATCTAAGCTAGCTCAATGGCCGTCACCATCAACAGCAGGATCACCTTCCGTCCTGGATCCATGTTCTGCTTTGGAACGATCTCATCCATAGCCGACGAAAAGGGAATTCTACACCGTGTTGCAGATCCACCGGGAAGGAAGCCTCCTCCAACAAACTCCGAAAATACCGGGGAAGCATTACCCTCAGCTCTCCGAAAGAAGATCGCCACGACAGCCACGACATTCTACCCCGACGTTCTCTTCATCGGGAGAGTGGAGTTGCCTCCCGTCTCTGACGACGAGCCGACCGCGCCTGGGGAGGAACCACCTCAGCGGGAATCCCGTCGACGAAGAAATCGGCGCCGAAACATCCGGAGACATCACCAAGCCGGAGAACGGGATCCGGAGCAGCCTGTCTCGCGAGACGAGGTCTCGGAGATGGGAGAAACTCCGGAAGAACGCGTCTTCAGGGAACGAAGGAACTCCCGACGACGTGATCATCGACGAGCTCAGGAACAAGCCGAGCAAGACGCGAGGCAGCGCCGAGAAAATCCACTCTTCGGCCGTAACCTGAACCCCGACTTCGCCCGAGCCATGAACACGCCGAGTGAAGTCGAAGGAGTGGTAGCTCGGATAGCTGACGGACTCCCTCGGACTCCAGACGCCGAGGGCTATCGACGCCTGCTCACCCAGGCAGCCAACCATCTTCTACCTCTCGCTCACCCGCCGAACGACTTGCGACACGCCATCAACAGTCGCCGAGACGCGCGGAGTTCCATCAACGCTTCGCGTGAACGACGGCATGAGAACGAGATACGCCGCCGGGAGGAATACGACAGGGATCATGGCATCCCCACTCAGAGTCAAGCCACCAGAGCCGAATCAACGACGGCCTCGACTGGCGGAACTGCCCGGGGACGGTCGAGGAACCACAACAACTACTCCCCTCCCCGGGACAGACATCATCCCCGACGACAGGAGGACACATGTGGAGTGTCTGCCCTTACTCCACGCCTTAGGGCCATTCAATGGCCCCCTAACTTCAAGGTATCCAATGTCGATAAATATGAACCTAAGCAGGACCCAGGAAGCTGGCTGGCTGTCTACACCACCGCCGCTCGAGCCGCCGGAGCATCCGAGGACGTGATGACTGCGTACTTACCCATTGTCCTCGGGCAAGACGCACTGCAATAGCTACGACATCTACCTCGACACTGCATCGATGACTGGAGCGACTTCAGCCGGCGCTTCACTGCCAATTTTCAGTCCCTCTCCGACAAAACCGGTGCAACCATGGGACCTCAAATCCATCAAGCGCCGGGGGGACGAAACTCTCCGATCGTACCTCAAAAGGTTTCAGACCATGAGAAATCGTATCCCTGAGGTCACGGAGGCGGCCGTGATCGAGGACTTCTACAGAGGATCCAATGACTCGGCCTTTGTCCGAGCCATATTACAGAAGGCACCAACTACCTCCGAGGAGCTGTTCCGGGAAGCCGACCTCTACATCACCGCCGACTAGTGAGCCCAGGACCTCATCGGAGGAGCAAAGCCCACACCGACAGCACCACGACGCGACGCGAACCGGCAACCTGACAAACACTGGGAGAAGAGACCGCGCGAAGAGGTACACGCTGCCGGACCACCTGCCTCTCATGCCCGAGGAGGACCTCATGGAGGCGAGCGCACGCTGGACGACATCCTCGACGCCCAGTGCCCATACCACAAGGACATGCGCCACACTCTTCGGAACTGCCGGGATTTCAAGCATTCAGTTGGGCACGGCCGACCCTTCCAACCTTTACCTCCTCCTCCGCCGCGGGGAGGACCAGAAGAACCACGACAACCCCAGCAGCAGGAGGAGGGAGGAGGAGGAGCCTTCCCGCGCGTTGACAGGGAGGTCAACGTCATCTTCGGCGGACACGGATCGCAGGAGAACAGAAGACAACAAAAGCTCAACGATCGCCAGATATTGGTGGCGACCACCGGTCCTCCCGCCCCATACCGGTGGTCGGAGCACCTGATCACCTTCACTCGAGGGGATCAATGGCTCAACTTCGACCATCCGGGCAAATACCCGCTCCTCGTCGATCCGGTGATCCGAGAGAGCAGGGTGAAGAAGGTGTTAGTGGACGGGGGGAGCAGCATCAACGTCACCTTCCCCCGGACACTCCGAGGCTTGGGAGTTGACCTCAAAGAACTCCACGAGTCAGACACTCCCTTCTTTGGCATCGTGCCAACTGACGGAGAATACCCGCTGGGCCACATCTACATGCCCGTCACCTTCGGGACTCCGGAAAACTACAGAACCGAGTTCCTGAGGTTTGAAGTGGCAAACTTCGACTGCGGGTACAACGCCATCGTCGTGAGGCCGGGACTGGAAAAATTCATGGCCATTCCGCATTACACGTACATGATATTGAAGGTGCCGGGACCGCAAGGAATCATAACTGTGCGTGCCGACCTCCAAGGCGCCGCGGAATGTTTCCGAGTGGCCATCCAGGCAGCCCTCGCTACTAAACCGTCAGCAACTTCTTCGATCCAGGCAAACTCTAAGCCTGAGGAAGACCATACAGCACCGGCGAATGAAGCTCGAGCTGCGACCTCTATGCGGCCGACTGAAGAAACTAAAAGGATCAATCTGGGGTTTGCTGATGAACGCAAAACTGCCATCATCAGCTCTAGCCTGGATGATAAATAGGAAAGCGCGCTCGTCCAGTTTCTGCAAGACAACCGAGACGTATTCGCATGGCAACCTGAGGATATGCCGGGAGTCCCGAGAGAACTGGCCGAGCACAAACTGAAGGTCTATCCCCAAGCAAGACCGATCCGGCAAAAGCTACGTCGTTTCACACTCGACAAGAGAGAGGCCATTCGCGCTGAGCTGGCCCGCTTGGTCGCGGCCGGGTTCATTAGAGAAGTGTTACATCCCGAGTGGTTGGCCAACCCTGTTCTTGTACTCAAAAAGAATAAAGTGGATTGGCGCATGTGCGTCGACTTTACTGATCTCAACAAACATTGTCCGAAGGATCCCTTCAGGCTCCCAAGGATAGATCAGGTGGTAGACTCCACCGCCGGATGTTCTATGCTATCTTTCTTGGATTGCTATTCGGGATACCATCAGATCAGCCTGGCAAAAGAAGACGAGGAAAAAACGGCGTTCATCACTCCGTTTGGTGCTTTCTGTTATACCTCCATGCCGTTCGGCCTCAAAAACGCTGGAGCGACTTATCAGAGAGCCATTCAAACATGCTTAGCCGATCACTGGGGCAAGCGTGTGGAAGCCTACGTAGACGACGTGGTAATCAAAACGGAAAACTCGGAAAACTTCATCGAAGACTTGCAGCTGGTTTTCAACAGTCTACGACGGTATCGGTGGAAGCTTAATCCCGAAAAATATGTCTTCGGGGTACCAGCAGGGAAGCTACTCGGATTTATTGTTAGCCACCGGGGAATTGAAGCTAACCCGGAAAAGATTGAAGCTATCATGAAAATGGAAGCTCCACGATCACAAAAGAAGGTTCAACGACTTACCGGATGTATGGCCGCTCTGAGCAGATTTATATCCAGGCTGGGAGAAAAAGGTTTACCGTTCTACAAGCTGCTCAAGAAGGTGGACAAGTTTCAGTGGACTTCAGAAGCACAGGAAGCCTTGGACGCACTGAAAAAATTCTTGACAACCCCACCAGTACTGAAACCAACACGGCGAGCCACGTCAACTCAACCGGCTAAAGATCTGTTGCTATATATCTCTTGCACGACTCACGTGGTAAGCACTTGCGTTGGTAGTCGAGCGAGCGGAAGAAGGACATGCCTACCCTGTGCAACACCCCGTTTACTTCATTAGTGAAGTTCTGGGACCCTCGAAGAAAAAGTATCCTCAAGTGCAGAAGCTATTATATGCAGTACTTCTAACTGCCCGCAAGCTACGTCACTACTTTGATGACCACAAAGTCATAGTAGTCACCAGTTTTCCGATAGGGGATATCCTCCACAACAAGGAAGCCATTGGCCGAATAGCCAAGTGGGCCTGTGAACTGGGGTCTCATGACATCGAATTTCGACCTCGTACTGCCATTAAGTCTCAAGCATTGGTAGACTTCGTCTCAGAATGGACTGAACAACAAATACCAGAGAACCCGGAAACCGCAGAAGTATGGAAGATGTATTTTGATGGCTCGCTGAAGCTGCAGGGAGCAGGTGCAGGAATTCTCTTCATCGCGCCCAGAGGCGAACACCTCAAATATGCCCTCCAACTGTTATTTCCAGCCTCTAACAATGCAGCCGAGTATGAAGCCCTGATCCATGGACTAAACATCGCCATATCATTGGGCATCAAGAGATTAATGGTATACGGAGATTCTCTGGTGGTCATAAGTCAAATAAACAAAGAATGGGACTGTTCGAATGATTCGATAGGAAAATACTGCACCGCCGTCCGGAAACTAGAAGATAAGTTTGAAGGTCTAGAATTTCATCATGTGGAGAGAGATCGAAACACGGCAGCCGATGTATTGTCCAAGTTAGGATCCAGCCGAACTCAGGTCCCACCCGGAGTCTTCGTGCAAGAAATACCACGACCGAGCATCTCAACAGATCAAGCAGAAGAATGTAATATCGTGGGTCAACCCGGGTCAGACCTTGATGACTGGAGAAGGCCGATCATCAGATATATAAAGAATCAAGAGGAACCAGATGACAAAAATGCAGCCGAACGCATCGCCAGACAGTCAGCCCACTACACACTCATTGGAGAAACATTATACAGAAGGGGTGCATCGGGCGTCTTCATGAAGTGCATTCTCTCATCCACTGGGAAGCAACTTCTAGATGAGGTCCATGCCGGGCAATGTGGAATACACGCGGCGTCCAAGACACTAGTCGGGAAGGTCTTCAGGTCAGGATTTTATTGGCCAACGGCGAAAAACGATGCAGCCGAGTTAGTTCAGAGGTGCGAAACCTGCCAGTACTTGTCAAAGCAACAACATTTACCAGCACAGAAATTGCAGACCATACCAGTAACTTGGCCCTTCGCATGCTGGGGACTGGATATGATTGGACCTTTCAAGAAAGCTCAAGGAGGGTACACTCATGTACTGGTAGCAATCGACAAGTTCACCAAATGGATAGAATTCAAACCCATTGCTTCCTTAACCTCAGCCAAGGCCGTGGAGTTCATACAAGACATAATATTCAGATTCGGAATACCAAACAACATTATAACTGACTTGGGATCCAATTTCACAAGTTCAGAATTCTTCGATTTCTGCGAGCAAAAGGGCATTCAGATCAAGTATGCTTCTGTAGCGCACCCGAGGGCCAACGGGCAGGTTGAGCGAGCCAACGGGATGATACTGGAAGCAATCAGGAAAAGGGTCTTCGAAAAGAATGAGAAGTTCGCAGGGAAGTGGATAAGGGAATTGCCCTACGTCGTTTGGAGCTTAAGAACTCAGCCAAGCCGAGCTCTACATGGAAATACTCCTTTCTTCATGGTCTTTGGGTCAGAGGCAGTATTACCCGCTGATCTCAAGTTTGGGGCGCCAAGGTTGGTCTTCGAAAGCATAGCAGAAGCCAAAGCTACTAGGCTGGAGGACATCGATGTACTCGAAGAATAACGGCTGAATGCAGTAATTCAATCAGCGCGGTACTAGCAGACTCTGAGACGCTATCATGACAAGGCCGTGCGATAACGATCCTTCTCAGTGGGAGATCTCGTCCTCCGCCGAATTCTTACGGGGGAGGGACGACATAAGTTGTCGCCCTTATGGGAAGGACCATTCATAGTAGCAGAAATCACTCGGCCGGGATCATATCGTCTAACTCAGATAGACGACACAGAAGTTGGGAACTCCTGGAATATAGAACACCTCAGAAAGCTATCGGGACGACAATGTACTCTGTAAAACGGGAGATATGTCATCAATAAAGAGGACTTCAAAGATACTTAATTCGTTCATGATTGACTAGCACTCTTACTTAACTCGGGGTGACCACTATGCCTTGCTAACGGAGCAACCGACTTAAGTCGGCAAAGACTTAAGACGGTGCAACATGCTCACGCTTACATAACTCGGGGTGACCACTATGCCCTGCTAACAGAGCAATCGGCTTAAGTCGGCAAAGACTTAAGACGGTGCAACATGCTCATGCTTACATAACTCGGGGTGACCACTATGCCCTGCTAACGGAGCAATTGGCTTAAGTCGGCAAAGACTTAAGACGGTGCAACATTCTCACGCTTACATAACTCGGGGTGACCACTATGCCCTACTAACGGAGCAATCGGCTTAAGTCGGCAAAGACTTAAGACGGTGCGACATGCTCACGCTCACATAGCTCGGGGTGACCACTATGCCCTACTGACGAAGCAACCGGCTTAAGTTGACAACGACTTAAGGCAATGCGACATACTCACGCTTACGAAACTCGAGGGATGACTTCTATATCCCGCAAACAAGTCTCAAAAAACCATTACACGGCCTTTTTACTGCTACAAATTTATGCACTGTTGAACTCTAAAACAGTAGGAGAATAGCAATATCATTCAAATGCTAAAGTGGCGTCCTCTAACAAATATATGATCGTGCTAACCGCGCGCTCAAAGCATGCAAAACATCCCTCTATTTCGTGATGTCTTTCTCAGGAGCAACCGACGAGGAGGGGCGACTTGAGGAATCAAGCGCAGCATTCACATCAGCCCTTATATCTTCAGGAACGACTACACCAGGTCTCCTCATCAAGATTCGTCCCGCTCGAATGGCCTTATCCATGGCCCTGTCGCGCTGGGCTCTCAGAGTACTGGAAGTCTCTTCAGCAACCTTGACAGCCAACTGGGCAGCCTCTAGCTCCTGGGTAACAGATTTCTTGGAAGCACGCAGATTCTTGATGACAACGTCTTTAGCCGATATCAACTCCCTAAGACGAATCACATCATCCAAGGACTCCTGCAGCTTATAGCGAAGATTGTCTAACTCCTCCATGGAAAAGCGATGACTCCTCTCCAGGATGGTCAGCGAGTTGCTAGAATCACGATATAGTCTGTCGAGATTGTCGCGAGATGCAGCAAGGGCGCTTTTTCCTTCCTGCAAACAAGAATCAACTCCTTTCAAATATCAAACAAACAATAGGAACACAACAACGCAAAGTACAGTTTCACAAGTCACCTTTTCAGAATCAAGCTGAATGCGCAGAGAAGAGCTAAGGGCATTGGCATCATCTAAGGCAGCAGAAACCTGAGCTAGTTCAGTCTGGCTTTGAGAATACTTTTCTTCAAAGTCAGAGCACCGCTGGACCAGCTCAGCTTGATCCCGAGAATGTTTTTCTTCAAGAGTGGTAATTTGCCGAGTCACATCTAGCAGGAAATAATCAAGCAAAAAGGATCAGGATATAAAGCAGTTCAGTAATGCAGAACAAAGAGATGCAGAAAGGCACTAACCAGCATTGGTCACCTCCAAGTCAGAAACACGTTGTTGAAGTATCACCGGATTCCAACGTGCAAGAGACAAAGCTCCTTCTGGAACAGAAGCACCCTGCAACCTCAGCTGACTAGCCATTCCGTCTACCAAAGCCTGATAAGAAGAATAGATGAGTGTAATGACAGCAGTTCACACAGCGCGAAAGTTAAGACAAGATATATTACAATACCTGAAGATTGGAAAAGAACAAAGGGGCTCCCAGATCATGAGGGATCAATTGATGGCCTGGCGTAAGGTCACCACCCGAAGCAGTTGGCAACAAACCAGCAGAAACCAACTCAGTGCCATCAACAGGGCTCGAGACTTGGCCAGCGGGGACGCTGCCCTCCAAACGACTCCCTGGTTTGAAGCTTGGGCGACCACCATACAGCCGGAGTGCGGGGGCGATCCCGCATGAACGTCCATGGAAGTACAAGAGGGGGATCTTGCTGGGACACCCACGGGGGCTGGGTCGTAGTTTTCACTACCCACATGAGCCGGATCATCTCCGGCAGTACCCTCGGGGGCTGGACAGTGGCTGGCACTTTCCAACCGAGCCGGGTCACCCTCGGCAACACCCTCGGGGGCTGGGTAAGCGTCAACCCCATCCTTGAGAGCCGAGTTCTCCGCAGTGGCCACTTCTAAGGCTAAAGGCCCCTCAGTTGCTTCCATGGGACCGAGATGATCCAAATCAGTCTCCTAGCCTTCAGGACCACGCTCTAAGGTCGATGAGGCACGGGATGACCTCAACCCAGCATCAAGCACATCAGCACAAACCTCCATCATACCATCATCCGCTGGCTCTAACAAAAGGTCCTCTGGAACCATATCCTCCAGGGTCTGATCAAAGTTTGCCAGAGATAACTCCTGTAGGCCAACGAGGGCTGACAAAGCAGGAGAAGGGACTCCACTGCTCTCCCCACTGGCAATATACTGTCGACTGTTCTTCCGGGTCAGAGGGACTTCGTCTTCTTCCTCCCTGTCATTTTCATCAACAACATAAGCATCACACCCATTGGGGTCAGCAGCAGTTGGAGCACACCCATTGGGGTCAGCGTCAGTGAAATCAGGCACAGGAACCTCCTCAGCAGCAGGAGCCGAGGGACCAACACCCCGATCCAAACCAGACACTTGCCGGAGACGTCTCTTTTTCTTTTTTCTGCTCATTCGCAGAAGGACCAGGTTGATTGGCTCGACAAGGGCGTCTTGAGCGAGCATTGGCAGGCTTCTGAACATCCAAAGTTATACTAGCTTCTGAAAGAGGCGCCACCACCAATGTCCCAGCAGGAGCAGCATCAGGGGAGTCCTCAGCCAAAAAATCAAGCATAGCACTTATTTCTGCATCACTAGGATCCAAGGGCACCTCAAAGTGGACTTGCCGTTCGTCGTCAGGAATTTCCCCGAGCGAAGCAACCAATGTGTTAACCTCTTCGGCAGAGGGTCGCACTCTAAGGCCCAAACCGTCATCAGTAACAGGTGGATTCGACACAAAAAGAGTGAAGGTCTTGGGAGAAGGCATGTTCCATGCTGAATATGCCACTGGGGCGCCAATATTTGATACTTTGCCTCTAAGGATCGTCTCGAGTCGGATCAGCCAAGCCTCTGTACAGATAAGCTAGGTATGCTCTGTCCTTCAACGGCTGAACATTCTTGAAAACAAAATCAGCAACCACAGCTTCAGCAGTCAGGCCCTTTTCTTTCTGCAGACCAACTTCAGCTAGCAAAGCCCTTGCTTCAGTTACCTCCTGATCTGTGGGAGACTCAGTCCAGCTCGGAGTGCGAACATCCGGCTGTCTTCCCGACCGTGTAGGGAGGGAATTTCCATGGTTCTCAACAATAAACCATTCCAAGCGCCATCCCTTGATGTTGTCTTTAAGTGGAATTTCAAGATACTCAGTCTTCCTCCCACGATGCATCTCCAAACTAGCACCCCCGACCAGCTGATGTTGACCCCCGGCCATTCCAGGACGGCAGTGATACAAATACTTCCACAACCCAAAATGTGGCAGCACACCCAGGAAAGCTTCGCACAAATGAACATAAATAGAAATTTGAAGAATAGAATTGGGATTCAGGTGGGTCAAGTTAAGGTGATAAAAATCAAGGAGGCCGTGGAAGAAAGGTGAAACGGGGAGAGCGAGACCGCGGAGAAGAAAGGGAACGTAAATCACGGATTCATGAGTATCCTCTGTCGGGACAGTGACCCCATGACAAATCCGCCAAGAACAAAGCTCCCTCGGGGGAAGAACCCCGATGGACATGAGGTGGAGGAGATTAGACTCGGAGACAACGGACATGTGATTACCCGCGAAAGGCAATTGGCTGTTGGGGTCGATAGGGGGAATTACTACAGCAGATGAACTCGAAGCTTTTCTCTTGGGCGCCATCTCGAATCTACTGGCGAACAGAGCGAGAGCTGAATTGCAGAGAGAATTTGGAGGCAGAAAAACAAGAACTAGGGCACGGAAAGCAGAGGCGGCTGAAAGCGCTGTATAAACAGGATATTCCTGAGCTGGATACCGTTTCCAAAAGCGCCCAGTCAGCACCCGGCGGTTACTTCTAAAACACCGGTGTGCCACATCATCACTGGGTGGTTACCTCTAAAACCCCGATGTACCACATCATCACTCGGCCATTATCCTCAAAAGTGGCCGACGCGGCCCGTTTTAACTCGGCTGTCATTTCTAAGACGCTGACGTTATCACCAATGTCTTCAGTTGCTCGGCGGCTATCTCTAAAGCACCGATGATGTCTTCATTCGCTCGGCATTTACCTCTAAAGCGCCGATAATGTCTTCGGTCACTCGGCAGCTATCTCTAAAGCGCCGATGATGTCTTCATTCACTCGGCAGTTACCTCTAAAACGCCAATGCAGCCTTCAGTCATTCCGTCGCTGACACAGTTTCGTAATCACTCGGACGCTATCTTAAAAGCGCAAATGGTGACAATAATAGCTCGGCCATCACAAAATGACAGCGTGATGCTCGAGTTATTTAGTTACTATCCCAAAGGAGTCAACTTCGTAAATAAAGCAGGCGGAGGAAGGACTCAAAAACTCGGCGTTGATCATAATTGACAATTTAGTTGATTAAGGGCTCAAAATCTGCACAGAAGGGACGAAACTGTTCTTCATTAAGGGAGTTTTCATACTTACAAATCAACTCATTATGAGTTGATAACTTCCCTATTGCTACAACTACAACTGCTACTACTACTACTACAACTACGCTACACTATGCTACTTTACATTACTAATATTACTACATTATACTACTTCTAATCTATACTAATATTTAAAAACTAGTGGCATCTAGCCACTGGCCTTGTTGTCGCCCCTGCTGCCGCCGCCGCTGCCCCCGCCGCTGCTGCCGCCCCTACCGCTGTTGCTGCCCCTGCCGCTGCTGCCGCCCCCGCCGCCGCAGTCACTGTCGTCGTCGCCGCCACCGCCTCCGTCGTCGTCGTCGTCGTCGTCGTCGCCCTCGCCACTGTCGCCGCCGTCCTCCTCGGACGAGTCCTCCTCATCCGAGGAGTCCTCCGACTCATCCGAGCCCGCGAGCCCGGAACGCTCGACAGCCCGGATGTAAGTCCAGACCTCCGCCGCGAGCCCCTGGGAGTTGTCTGAATCATCAGACGACTCACGCAGAGGGATGGGAGCCGGAGACCCCTCGGATTCAGAGGATAACTCCTCCTCTGAATACTCCGAGTCACCAAAATCCTCAGACGGAGGAGTTGGCTCGCGCTTGCATTTCTTGCCCATGGTGGAAATGCAGGTAGAAGAAAGAAAGCAGGCAGTGGAGAACAGCGAAAGATGTGAAAAAACCAGGCAGGCAAAGGCACTATTTATAGGAAAAGAAGGCAACCGCTCACCTCCAACCGTGGTCACTGAACAGTCGTGAAGCATTCAATACACACTTCAACCCGTCTGAAGACGCGCGGCTGACGCCGTTTCACGCAAAGCAACACCCATTGGGACTCCAGTCAAACAACACAGAAGATATGATTACACCCGCCATCACATCACATTACTACTCAGAAGCAGCCGGTTAAAACACTCAGCGTACCAAGCCGTCTCTTACCCACACCCATTGGGGGGGACGCCCAGGAATTATCAGTATATTTTTCAAAAAACTGTCACATCCATGTAGGGTGTGCAATGAACACCCCAAGGCAAAAATGAGATATCAGTAAGGATCAGAGGAAAGCCAAATATAGCCGGTGAAGTACAAAATCGGACCGATGGAAGTGACGTAAAGACTAGCCAGGGAACGTCCATCAAACGTCCAATCAGTCACAGAGCAAATAAATTGCACCACTTAGCAAGATATGGGCAGATCTCGAACTCGGCTGCAAAAGACAAAATACATGCTGACCTCAGATGCATAATAGTGATGACATAATGCTGACCTCTAAAGCATAATATGGATGACATAATGCCGACTTCTAAGGCATCCAAAAAACGAAAAAGGAGAGAAAGTATGGCTCTCGGTAAAAGGACACGAGGTAAAGACCTTTGAGAGGATTGTTTTCAAAAATCCACTCAAAGCTCGGGGGCTACACCCATTAGGTGCACCTTCGGTGCACCCCATGGATCACCATTTCAAGCCAAGGTAGTGCCGACTTCTAAGGCATAAGACAAGATTAAAAGACAAGGCTGGACTTCAACCAGAACACGAGAAGAAAACAAAAACGATTTCTGGTGAAGACCTTCGAGTAGATTATCTTCTAAAATCTACTCGAAGCTCGGAGGCTACACCCATTGGGTGTGCCCCTGGTGCACCCAATGAAATTCAAGGTCTTGCGAAATGACAAGCCGACTTCTAAGACACAGATGTGAGGCAGAACCACAGATTTCGAGTGGAGAAAAGCAGAAGAAGACAGTAAGAAATCATCTTCACCAGACTGCCCAAGAAGCATTTCTTGTTGTAAGGATAACCTGCAAGTTGGGCCTAGGATCTTTGGGCCGATTATCTCAAAATCAACCCAAAGATCGGGGGCTTGTGGGGGACAGATATCCCCCGGGTCCACTAGCAGAGTAAAAGACCTCACGAAAGGCCCAAGGGCCCGATAAATCGTAAGGTCATTTCTTCATGGGCCCGGAGAGGAGGACAATCAGCAAAGCAAACCGATGTAAAGCCGGATCGACGCAAGCCCAGATAGGCCCCACAGCGTTGAGCGAGAAATCACAACAGAAGATCCGACTTCCCCGCGCTGGAGCATCATGCAGTAGAACCAGGCGAGGATAAGTCGGCTGAATCATAGGGAGATAGACTCAAACAGTTCACTATCTTTTAGGCGCACGTTGTTATCATATCCACATGTATCGCCCCACGACCGAATATATAAGGCCCAGGGGGCACCCCTTCAGAACGATCGAACACACTATCCAGCCATCTACCTACACTTTCCACATCCTCGCTCTAGAGAATCACCTTGTAACCCATTACACGAAGCATCTTCGCCAGGACGTAGGGTGTTACGCATCTCCAAGCGGCCCGAACCTGTAAACATTGTCTCTAGTCTCTCATGCATCTGGCACGAACCATTTTGCTATAGTCGGCGATACCACCCTGCTCCTAAAGACACCTCGAGGGGCAACCCCGGGTGTGCGGTCGGACCCAAAACACCGACACCCGGCATCTTCAATATCATGTACGAGTAGTGCAGAATGGCCATGAACTTCGCCAGTCCCGGCCTACCGATGATGGCATTGTATCCACAATCAAAACGTGCCAACTCGAACCTTAGGAACTCAGTTCTGTAGTTCTCTGGAGTCCTAAAGGTGACGGGCATGTAGATGTGTCCGAGTGGGTACTCCCCTTCGGTCGGCACGATGCTGAAGAAAGGAGCATCTGACTTAGTGAGGTCTTTGATGCGACCCCAAGGCTAGAAGCGTTCGAGGGAAGGTAACGTTAATGCTACTTCCCCCGTCCACTAGTACTTTCTTTACCCTGCTCTCTCGGACCACTGGATCAATGAGGAGCGGGTACTTGCCGGGATGGTCGAAGTTGAGCCACTGATTCACTCGGCTGAAGGTTATTGCGTGCTCCGACCAACAATAAGGAGCTGGGGCGCTGGTGGTTGCCGCCTGGACCTACCGGTCATTGAGCTTTTGTTGCCTTCTATTCTCCTACGACCTGTGTCCTCCGAAGATGACATTGACCTCCCTGTCAACACGAGGGAATGCTCCACCCCTCCCCCTTCTGGCTACTGAGGCTGCCTGGGCTCGCCAGGCCCTCCTCGTGGTGGGGGAGGTGGTAGAGGCTGGAACGGTCGACCATGTGTAACGCCCTAAATTTGGGGGTAGAATTTTTTCTTCCTTTTTACTCACCAAATTCAGGCGTTACTCTCTTTTCTCTTTCGTTTCGCTCCTTCTTCCCAATTTCAAAGCAGTATAGCGACTAGTGTCTGTATTGCGTGTGAACAAAAAACCTAAGCTCACATGGGTGTTGCATCATGCCGAGACATTTTTCTTATCTGATGTCATGTTTAATCGCGTGTTTTGCCTAGTCTTGTTTCAGATTTCGTTTTGCAATTGGCTTTCGATATGTGGTTGTGCGTGTCGTGGGATCTTGACCCACGACGCAACCCAGCCCGGCCCAGCCCGGCCCGCACTAGCCCACGCGCCCTGGCACCCCTGCCCCTCCCCCCATGTGCATGTGCCCCCCTCCCCTTGCCTCTCTTTCCCTCATTCAATTCTCCCACGCACAACTCCCTCTCTCTCTCCCATCTCTCTCTCCCCCGTGGTGCCCTAGGTTTTGGAGACGCTGATCGCCGGATTTGGACCCTGAGGTGAGCTCCCCTCCCCTCTCCTTCCCTCTCCCTCTCTCTCTCCCTTCCCCCTCCCCTTTCTTCCCTGCGAGCCCCTTGAAGCCTCGTCGCGCGCCCCCTGCAGCCCCGACGTGCGCCCCCTGCAGCCCCGTCGCGTGCCCCCCTGCAGCCTCATCACGCGGCCCCGCGTTCGCGCCCCCGCGGCGGCCCATGCCGGTGGCCCCGTCGCACGCCCCCTGCAGCCCCATCGTGCGCCCCCTGCAGCCTCGTCGCGCGGCCCCGTAGCCCCACGTCCACACCCCAGCGGTAGCCCCGCTCGCCCGGCCCTGCGCCCGGCGGCTCGCCCACACCCTGGCGGCCCTGTGCCCGGCGGCTCGCCCGCTCGCTCGGCCCCGCGCCCCAAGGTCTCGCGCCCGGCAGCCCTGCGCCCCATGGCCTCGCGCCCCGCGGCTTCGTGCCCCACGACCCACGGCCCCGCCTCCCCACGGCTGTGCCCCCACGGCCCCGCGCCCTCGTGCCCCCACAGCCCGTGCCTCGTGCCCTGGCGACCGTGCCCTTTCCCCCGGCGCGGCTTCACGCGCCCCCGACGCGGCCTCACGCATTCCCGGGCGCGTGACCGTGGTTGCGCGATGTTTAGATTTTGGTTTATTTCAATTTTAAATTTGGTTTAGTCGATGTATTGTGTCACGCACTTCGTCGTGCAACGATCCATTTTAAATTCACCTTTATTCACGTGTTGTGTCGTGCGCTTCGTCGCGCGACGAATTAGTTTAATTTTAGATCAATTAATGTGTAGCGTCGCGCGCCCAGTCACGCGACGTTTCGTTTTAAATTCAGTTTGGATGACATATGCCATCATACGCTTCGTCGCGCGACGCTTGACGTTGTTTTCATAATTAGTTTAAGTGTCTCGTGGCGCGCTCCATCGCGCGACGAGTCGATTTATTCTTAATTGTGTCTAGGTGTTGTGTCGCACATTTTGCCGCGCGATAATCCTTTTAAATTCACTTTAGTCTGTTTATAATGATTTAACATGGAACATAATTTTATCTTATGTATAGCACGATGGCCAAATTAATACTATTCTGTTTAAACGAGTAATTTGATTTATAATCGCGTAACATGATCACTTCTCGACTGTTACTCTTTCTTTCTCGCTTAGTCGCAGGTGTGAGTCATGCGCTGAGTGTCTGTTTATTTATAACATTCTATTGTATGGTGTACTATTCTTTTGTATTAAATGTGTGGAATGTATGTTTGAACTCGAATAGATAACAGTCATTTGGTGGAGTCTGAAGGAGTTGCAGGTGAAGACCCTGAGCAGCAGTCGGTTGGTGAAGGCAAGTGTCCCTTGACCCATCTATGACCTACTCATTCTCATAATTCACTCCCCTCATTTACACAGTTTATACCTAAGGATTGACTAGCTTTTGTTTATCTTGTCCTTGTTTACCTATTCTGGTTGGGTTATTCTGGTTTAGCTATATGCTAGTGCTTCACATTAATCAATGAACATGATGAGATTATCTATTATACGTTGTTTTCCCTTTTGATTATGATGATATACATGTGGCATTTAAGGGGTCTCGAGCTGTTTCTCGAGTGCCTCTCCGTAAGGACTGGTTCGTTGGATGACCGCCCGGGAAAACAGTGCAACCATGAGGGTGGAATGGGAGGCCCTTAGCTGAATAATTAGAGGAGCTGAGGTGTAGTTCGCTTCACCATCGTGCCGTCAATGGGGCTCAGTGTATGCGGCTCGCTCTGCCAAATGTGGTTTGCCCCTTGGGGAGGAGTGCGGTACATTTAGGAAACCTAACGAGCGGCTACAGCCTCAGGGAATCTTTGTAAAGGCTACATGGTGAAACCCTGCCTGTTCACCTTGGTAGTGTTTAAGGGTTTGATCAGCCCGAGGTAGAAGGGAATCATGGCTTGTGGGTAAAGTGCACAACCTCTGCAGAGTGTCATGAAACTGATATATCAGCCGTGCTCGTGGTTATGAGCGGCTAAGGGAGCTCCATTGATTAGAGATACTTTGATCAGAGATGTTTGGTTTACAGGTGGTGATGAGGATGATGTTATGATTATGCTTATGGTAATGGTAAGTGGTATTCTTTCTATCTGGAAAGGGTACATTGGGTTAATAACTTGGGTTAATGCTAAAACCTGGCTTTCTATTAGTAATAATAACCTTACCAACTAAAAGCAACTGCTTGACTAAACTCCACATAAAGCTAGTCCACTACAGCCAAACGGGACATATTGCTGAGTATGTTGATGTGTACTCACCCTTACTTTACACACCAAACCCCCCTAGGTTGTCCGCGTTGCAACCACTGCTCAGGTGAAGATGAAGTCGTGGAGGAGGACATCCAGGAGTTCCAAGAGTACGACGAATTCTAGGCGTAGGTTAGCGACAAACCCCCAGTCGGCTGCCTGTGTAGGCCGTGTGTATCTATGTTTCTTTTCCGCACTTTGATAATTGTTAAAGACTATGTGGATGTCCCGGACATCATGATGTAATCGACTATTATACCTTCTTTTATGTTATTATTTGAGCATTGTGTGATGATGTCCAGTTATGTAACTGCTACGTACGTGAATTGCTGATCATGGCACGTACATGGTTCGCATTCGGTTTGCCTTCTAAAGCTGGGTGTGACACAGGTGGTATCAAAGCCGTGCTGACTATAGGACCGCTAACCTAGAGTAGATTGGTCGCTCTAAGGATTATAGACCCATATTATCACCTTGACTTTAGTATCCCTTCAAAAGTTGGTCATATCGACCAAATCTATGTTCTACTATATATATATACCTTGCTGAAAAATTGGTTTTATTCTATTTCCTAATTTTTTATGGTTTACTTGCTGGTCATATTAGTTCTACTCTCACTCTTATGCTTACGGTGTCTTTTGTAGATGGCTCGTCTTAGACACACTGCACGGAAGTCAGTCATTCCTTTCTTGCCTTCTTGTCTCGTGGAGCGTCGTCACCTAGAGGATGGCTCCCCCGCTCCCGTCGGGACTCAGCACCCGTACCGCTCACCTCAGCGTGGACACCATGCTTATGGTAGCCCTGACTGCAGGACCAAGATAAATTTAGAACCATAGATCGTCAGCGTCGAATCTTGTAATTAATGCTTAAAAATAGAAGTTATAGTCTTAGCCTTAGTCTTACTCTAGTTAGTCTTAGTTAGACAGGGTAGTTTGCTTATCCTGTGTTTTTATGTTTGTGATGATGAACAATGATGGATTTGGATCTTTGTAATGACTGTCGCCAGAGTGTGGGTATCCCCCTTCACTTTAGTTTACCTGTTAAATGTTAATAAAATTAGTTATCTAGTTGGGAAGCCCTTTTATTCTACTTTCCTCTTTATCTAAGAAGTTGTGTTTGTCTGTGTTGGAAATCAGTGAAGATGTTCATCTGTTCAGAATTGTGGAAAGATTCTATACTCTTTTCTTATGCTGCAAGTTGCAAGATCGGTTCTGATGTGTGATTGCATTCTACAGATGTCAGACAATAGGCGCAGAGGAGGAAGGCGTGCTCAGCAGGAGCAAGCAGCTTCGTAGGATGAGGCACCCTAGCAGCAGCTGCCACCACCGCCCTTGATGACGATAGAGCAGATGTTCCTAATGCAGACTCAGACAGATCAAGCCATCGGTCAGACTCTGGCCGCCATTCAGCAGCAGCAGCATCAGCCCCCACCTCAGCCCCAGATGCCTCAGATGCCAAGAGATAAGCGTGCTGAATTCATGAGAGGTCATCCCCCAGTGTTCGCTCACTTTTCTTACCCCATGGATGCTGAAGGTTGGCTACGTACCGTGGAGCGGGAGTTGCACACCGCTTAGTGCGACGACAGGGAGAAAGTTCTGTATGGTCCTCGTCTGTTGAGAGGAGCAGCTCAGTCTTGTTGGGAGTCCTATCTCGCCACCCATGCCAACCCCGACACTATCACTTGGGAGGAATTCAGAGACAATTTCTGTCAGTACCATGTTCCCGCAGGTTTGATGATAGTGAAGAAGGAGGAGTTCCTGGCGCTCAAGCAAGGGTCTATGTCTGTTAGTGAGTACCGAGACAGGTTTCTGGAACTGTCCCGCTATGCTCCTAAAGATGTCAACACCGACGCCAAGAGGCAGTATCGTTTCTTGAGAGGCTTAGTCGATCCCCTGCACTATCAGCTGATGAATCATACCTTCCCCACATTCCAGCATCTGATCAACAGAGCGATCATGACAGAGAGGAACCGCAAGGAGATGGAGGATCGCAAGCGCAAGATTGGTGGACCTCAGCCTGGAAGCAGCAATCGCCCCCGTTTCTCAGGCAACCCACCTCAGCAGTTCAAGCAGAATCAACGTCCCCCTCAGCAGCAGTTTTAGAGGCAGTACCCCCAGCACCAGCAACAGAATCGCTAGAACAATCAGTCAGGAGGAGGTTAGTTCCAGAGGCAGAATCAGCAGGCACCTTGCCTCCCTGCCCCAGCAACCAACCAGAGCAGTCAAGCAGCCCCAGTTCAAGGCAGAAGCAGAGCATGTTTCCATTGTGGAGAGCAAGGCCATTGGGTGATGCAATGTCCGAAGAAGGCAGCCCAGCAGCAGTCAGGCCCTAGTGCCCCAGCAAAGCAGAATGTGTCCCAGCCTGGAGCAGGAAACCGCTCCTAGCCGCGCTACAACCATGGGAGACTGAACCATTTGTGTAACACCCCTAGTGTTTATATTCTGCTCGACAACGAGTATGGATTTAAGCACGTTATATCAGTGGATAAAATGGATGCTAAATTTTAATCATCTTCGTCTATCGCGATTTTAATATCGCATCTGTTTCGTCTGTCGCGAGTTCGACATAATTTTTGTCTATTCGGGTTCTTCCTAAATTTTTGTGATGTTCGGAACATGGTTGTTCCGAAAATCGATGCGTCCGGTGATTATTAAAAATTCGTCGCTCGCGTGAATACGAATTCGAAAGCCCGACCCACTTGGATGATTTTATCCTGAACAGATTAAGATGAACTCGACGACTAAGCTTTCAGTGTAAAATAATTTAGTCCCTTTTTGTTATCCATGACATTGCGTCCACGGATTTTTAATTGAATTGTCCTCTAGTCGAATGTTCGAGTAGCGAACGGAATTCGTCTGAAGTCAACCGAATCAAATACGGATTAAAGTACAGAAGCCAAAATTCGTTTAATTCGGTCTGTTGCTTCTCGCCTCAATCTAAATCTTCAAAAAGTGAATTAACGGTACAAATTCATCCGATTGCAGAGTATTCGCCAAATCAAATCCTTTCCAATTGTTGCTGTCGATCCTAATTATTCGATCCTTTGCTTATCACTAAAAATTGTGATTCAAAATATATACGATTCTCTGTAAAAAAAGAGAGGAAAAGAAAAATAAAAAACATCTGGGAAAATGTCCTCTCAGTCAATCCTATCTTCATCCGTCGTCGGGATTTTTCTCAAGCCGCTGAGCAACTCCCGCACGTTTGTCTCTTCCTTTGATTTTCTTGCCGCTTAACAACTTCCATTCTTATCTCCCTGTGGCATTCAGCGTCCAGTTCGTTCTTCAGCTTGCCATGGCAGCGCTCCTCTCTATCGCGTCCTGCTTCCCTCCTAGCGCGGGAGCTTCCCTGCTCCTTCTCTCTCCCCTTAGTGCGGCCCTCTCCAAGCTCCCTCTGTCGGCCAAGCTCCCTGGCTCGCTGCACGCACATCTCTCTCTCGCGACTCTCTAGTGCTTGCCCCCAGCCCCAGCATCGTAGCTTCCCCCTCCCATCTCCCATGGCCGGCTTGGGGATTCTGCTCACGAGCGCGCTCCTTCCCTGCAAGCCCCATGACCATTGCCCCTTCCTGTCATTCTCCAGTTCGGCCCTGCTCTCTCCCATGGCGCTCGCCCCTGCTTTTCTCAGTTGCCTGCGCGTCCATGGCACGCCTGCTCCCATCGACGTGTGCACCTACCCATGGCCGAGCGTCTAGGTGAGTTTCCCCAAACCGCGACCCTCGCCGTGGAGCTTCCCCATCGCGTCCATGGTTCTGCTCGGATTTCACCCAGGCTCATGCTCCCTGCTCGCGCCGCTGTCGAGCTTCCTGATGCGCGCGCCCAGCCGTTCCTCCTCTCTGCTCGCCCTCTCCAGCGTCGGTCGAGTCTCCCTGGTGCGTCGCCCTGCTCTTTGTCCGGTCATGGCCGTCGTGCTAAGTCCCCCTTCCCCGCGCGTAGCCTTTTCCCTGCTCAGAGTCCCTCCCATGGCGAGCTCGTCCCTGCGCACAGTCGCGCGCTTCTCTGCTGGCCGGCGTGAGCCCTTTCTCTGGTGTTTTCCCACTCATCTGTCTGTAGCTCCGACGTCGTTGTTCTCTGGCCGCCCGTCGGCTCCTGCTCCCTAATCGCCTCAGTCGCGAACTTGCCGGACTCATCCCCGGTTGGCTTCTCCAACGCGACTACCGCCAGCTCGATTCCTCGCTTCAACCATGGACCTACTGCTTGCCGCTGCATGTGCGATTTTTCTTCCAAGCAGCAGCCCCGGTTCTGTGCGGCTCCGGCCTTGTTGTTGACCTCACTCGCTACCAATGTCGTGGCTTGCGCACCTCGTGTTCGACGAAAACCCTGAGCGATGGACATGCTTGCGTGAATCGAGTCGATCCCGACGATCTATCTTCCAGTTGCGCGCCACTTGTGTTGTGCTCCGAAGCCCTCTGTCGTGCTCGACAAAAAGCTCGAACCAGTCGTCGATCGTCATCCTCATATATGCCAAGATCCGAGAAGATTAGGTGTAGAAGAAAATAAATCAGTACGCGGACGGAAAATTCTCGATGTGGATGAAGACGAAGCGCGATTCGACGCAGCACTCACCCTATTTTCGGTGAAATGATGAGCTGAAAGGCATCGTCGATTTCGTGGTTGCAAGTTTGATTTAGTATGGTAAGCTGATTCATATTTCCGTTAGCTTAATTATTGAATTAGTTCGATGAATGTGATGTGATTATTTTCATGATTTTGGAGTAGTCGCGTTGGGTAGGTTTGAGATGTTAATTATGTGACGTACGGTAAATTAGTGAATGAAGTTTAAATTTAGTATTTTAAAATGTTTAAACAATAATATTGTTAGTATTACTTATGACGAGTTATAATTGTTTGATAAAATTAATGGTAGGTTATATATGATAGCTAAGAGTGGTTTGTAATTTAATCCAGTCGCGTGGTCAAAAAAGTGATGTGCTTTTATTCTTGTTCTAGATTTAAATTCCTTAGACCCACTGAGCTTAGAATTTAATTAATTAACTGATAAATTTTGTTTAGGCTAATCGTGATTTATGTGTATAGTTGGTTGTTTCGAGATGTTTACGTTAGATTTGGTTAATCTAGAGAAGCGTAATCATTACGCTTAGTCGTATGTCAATAACTAGTGTTTCTGTATGAAATAGTACAACACCTCGCTGCTAGGTGTTTAATTCATGGACATGTAGTAATATTTAGTCTTGTACTATTCCTGTCTATATGCATTCTTGTGCATAATGCATTTCATTCAGGTACGTGAATTAACCACGTGATGCGAAGGACCAGAATTGAGTCGACCACAAGATGGTGCTGATGAGCGGAACTGAAGATGGACAGACGAAACAAGTATTAGAACAAAAGATGGTCGTCACGTGATCAACATCTAACAACACTAACATAGTGTTATCCAGGAAAGCCCCGGTGCATGCAACCCCTTCCTTGTGTTTTAAATGATTTTTACACACTTTAAGTCTAGCGAAATGTGCATTAGGTTTATAGGAGTTGCTTGAAAACCCTTTGTTGCATTGGCTACCTTGATATCCATTCCTATTATAGATACTTCTTTGGAAGTATCAAATATTGTTTATAAAAATGCTTAGCTCTGCTTAGATCTTGTGGATAGAAGTTGTCTTTTGCAATGAGGCCTAGCTCAGAGGTTATCCTAAGGAAAGATGGCTTCTACCTGCAAGAATATTTTCATTGGGAGCGTGGTGGGATCTTACTGCAAAGTTCCCTTTGATGCTCTTTTCATCCTAAGGGACACAAATAATCCTAAGGGTGGAAGTGCTTTAATCAAGACTTGGGCTAGGAACAAGTGATGTTCTACCCAGGTTGATTAAGGATTGTAGCGAATGTAGGCTTGCTGATCGAGGACCTTTTAACTGGTCATATGCCTCGTCATGGGTAAGCTTTGCCTTGGACAGACTAATACCAGAATAGGACAACACGCAATGGGAGTGGAGAGATGGCGAGAGTAGCGTGTACCCTCCGTGGCAAGAGGCTGGACGGTGGTGTATCTATGCTCTCGGTCGGCGTGAACCCGATCTGGTCTTAAGAACCCCGGTGGCGAGTTGACATATGCAAGGGTTAAGTGCTACATATGTCATGTGATTGGAGATCCCCAGTTGGGTATTAATCGATTCGGATCGCTGTTACTTCTCGGACATGAAGATTTGGTCACTGCCCTATAATATAAGTCATGGATGGAATCATAATGAGCAAAAATCATGATGTATTGATTAATGTGATGATGAAATTAGACTAGATGCAAACAAGGTCTATTAATACTTAATCTAGCATTAAAATGTTGAAAGTAAGGACTCATTTTAGTAAGCTTTCTGCAAACTATTACTGTTGATTCTTGCTAAAAGCCTTTCCTTTAATCCTTTTAAAACCAGCATACCCTTGAGAGTCTTTTCTTAGTCGGTTAAGTCTTGCTGAGTACTTGCGTACTTAGGGTTTTATTCCCATTGTTGCTACAGGTTACGAGTCACTTTGATTGTGATTGGTGTTAAGCGCCGGTGGGCACGACCTTCTTATAAGTCTAAGTACTTCTTCTATACTTCTTATTGAGGATTGTCACTTAAGCTAGCATATATTTCAAACTTATAAATAATTTTATAACATTTTAAAGTTTATTGCTTTGAATCACTTTGTAACCACTCCGATAAATATAATGTAAATTTGTTGAAACTTGTAACTTTTTGTAATAAAGAAATTCCGCTACAACATGTTGGTGTGTGATTTGTGTTTACTTAATCTTGCGATCTTGGTTGTAAGTGGTTTATTTGGGGTCCTTGGGACACTCGGATAGATCCTGTTAAGTTATTCAGTGCACATGCATAGCCGTCTGAGGTTTTTGAGACAAGGACAGGTGCATGTGGGCCCAATAACTTGAGAGGTTCTGCCAAAGCTGGTATCGGAGCAGGAATAAATATAATACGGTCACATACGTATTTTCAAAACATAGTTTTGGTTTTGGAAAACTTATTTTCAACTAAACACATTGTTTGGTTTTGAAAAACGGATTTGAAAAACTATAATGCTATCGACATCCTCTATTAAGCCCTAAATTAAGGACTATTAGGTGGCTTATTTAAAAACCACTAACCCACAACCAGGGGTATTACATACATGTGTATTGCTTATTTTGAGGCCATTCAGTTTTTAATGGATCGACGCTCAAGGTAAGGTGAGATGTGAGAGTATGACCGAACAACCGTCGGTCTAGGGAAGTGCTTAATTGTGGCGCTTGACTATATACATGTTCTACATATGTATATACAAAAGCTGCGATGTGGAGTAATTACCTTTTCGAGAATTCAGTACCCCATGGATGTGTATGGGTATATAGACATGAGAATACTGAGAAGTGTAATGTACTTGTAACGACACACCTATGCTCAGGTAAGAAGGTGAGTTACCATAATGAGTTGCCCTATGGTTAAAGTGTGGCAACGGCACCTATGCATGGCTCAGCGCTTAATGATGAGCTGGCCTCTATATAGCAATATATGGAGTATAAACTATGATGAACTGTCATGTGTAAACTGCATCATTGGGAAACTGGGCTGTGATGGAAATTTTCTGCAGGTATACTAACCTCAAAAACGTATGTGTAGCTGTCGACTAGCAAAATACCGTGAGAGTTGTAACACCCCAAGTGTTTATATTCCGCTCGACAGCGAGTACGGATGTAAGCACGTAATCAGTGGATAAAACGGATGCTAAATTTTAATCATCTTCGCTTATTGCGATTTTAACATCGCATCTGTTCCATTTGTCGCGAGTGCGACATTGTTTTTATTTTCATTAATCTGGGCTCTCCCTAAATTTTCGTGATGTTCGGAACATAGCTGTTCCGAAAATCGGTGCGTCCGGTGATTATTTAAAATTCGTCGCTCGCGCGAATACGAAATCGTAAGCTCGACCCACTCTTACGATTTTGATCCAGAGCAAATTTATTTAGAACTCGACGACTAAATTATTCGGGGCAAAATAATTTGGATCGCGCATTGTCTGAGAGAAATCGTGCGTGAGATTGATAATCAAGGAATTATAATTGAGATCCGATTAGCACACAAATTGCCCGTAACCATGAAATCAGATGTTCAGACCGCAGGTAAATTATCGGGTTTCAAATTGAATCAAATTAAGCACAATTTTAATATATCGAAGCTGATGTCGTTTGGTTTGGTCCATGTGTTCCTCGCCCAGATCCAAATTTTAAAATATAGATAACAAGTAGTAGTTATCTGACACTGAGAGTATTCACCAAGTCGAACATTGTCTAAATATTATCATCGATCTTGTTTTGGTTCGAACAGTTCATATATCTTTTAAACACTAAATCCTGAAACTGTGTTTATCTGTATAAATTTGTTTAGAAAATGAGAAGGAAATTTCACTTTCCCTTGCTCACGTCGACCACCAGGCTTCTAGCCTCTCCTTTCTCTAGTCATATCTCCTTGTGGATATTTTTCACCGTTCTTATCTCCTCACGCCACCTCTCCTCAATTCAGGCACATGTCCACATCTCCTGCTCTTCCGTTTACCACGTCGGCTCCTTGGCCATTGATTTTTTTCACCGCTTGAACGTCCAGGCTGTGGCCTTATCCCCGTCGTGCACCCTTTGTTATTTATGCGCTCAGCGCTCAGCTCATCTTCACTCGGCCATCGCATGGCCGCGTGCCTTCTCTGGCCATCCTTGTTCCCCTCGCCTCTCCCTGGTGGCTGGAGCTCGCTCTGATGCTGGCCGCCGAGCCCGACCCCGCTGCAAGTTTGCCCCAGCGCTTGGCCTGCTTTGGTGCGTGGCTGGTCGCTCTCTAGCTCGTCCAAGCCGCCGCCGTCGCCCAGCTCAGCGTCCTCCCTGCCCCTGCTCGGTCGGCGCCCTGACTGAGCTTCATCCATGGCCGTCGTCAAGCTTTCCTGCGTGTGCGCCTGCTCTGGCTCGTTGGCTCCGTCCATGGTCGGTGCTCCCTGTTCAGTCTCCTCTGTCGTGTTGCCGAGCTCCCTTGTCGTGGCTTTCTGCTTCCTCGTCATGCACGCAACGTTTCGTCGTCCCTCGTCGTGCCGAGTTTTCCTCTGCACGCAGCCGCATCCCACTGTTTGGCTACGGCTCAACTGTCACGCTCGGTCCTGCCCATTTCGCCGTGCGTGGATTTCATCCGTGTCATCGCCGTCGGGTTCCCTCGCCAAGTCCAGCACCCTGTTGACACGCCGTCATCGCTTGGTCGCACCGTGTTGTTTCCATGTGCGCGTCAAACTCCCGTACCGAGTCCTGTTTCCTGTTCGCCAGCGCGCCCTCTCGGCTCGCTCGGCTTTAATTCCCAATCGCGTCATAGATTCCGCCGGTTAACGTCGTTCGTCGTCGCGTCGCGAGTACAACTCTATATACGTCACTCTCCTGATCGTCGTCGATCCGTGTGTCAGCAAGGAATCTTAAGAGTCGGGTGAAGACGAAGCTAGCAGCATGGTATTTTCCAAGTACTCGACGCAAGAGCTAAACCAGAATCCTTGCCGTGTTCGCGGATAGCGCGTCAGATTTAGAATGGTAATCCGATTTAAAATTTTCGTTAGCTTAATTATTGAAGTAGTTCGATGAATGTGATATGCTTATTTTCATGATTTTGAAGCAGTCGTGTCACGGTAGGATTAAATACATGTGAAGTACAATGGAGTTAATAATGCGAAAGATAGATTAATTTAGGTAATATTCGGGCGAGCTGATGTTGAAAGAAGTAAGTTTAGTATTCCTATTAGCTAGTTAATAGAATTTTCTAGTGTCGTTATGTCAATTTGATTAATTGATATGGTCGATGCCCTGCATAATTAGTTAGTTTATTCTAGTCATGATATCCTTTGTTGATGATCAATTAAATACCCTAGATAAATACCTAGCATTACCGAAATGAGTGAAAGTGAATAATATCGATAAGTTTGTCTCTGTTAGGATTCAATCCAGCTAAGTTAAAAATAATGTAGATAATGAGTTGTGTCTAGGCTAATTATGTTTAATGTGTATAATTTGTTGTTTTGTGATGTTTGCGATAGGTTCAAGAAGCGTAATTATTGCGCTTAATTGTACGTCGATAATTAGTGTCTCCGTAAGAATTTGTACAACGCCTCGCCGCTAGGTGTTCGCTATCGCGTAGCCCTATTTAGGTGTATGATATTCTTGTCGATATGCATTCATGTGCATAATGCATTCCATTCAGGTACGTTAATTAATCGCGCGATGCGGAAGACGACCCAAGTCGACCCCAAGCGCGGGCTACTCCGCATGGTAAAGATGAAGGACGAACGCAAGGGTGGATGACCTGAACGAGTGCCAAGCCAAAGGATGATCGTCAAGTGGACGTCGTCTAACAAACACTAACGTAGTGTTTATTCCAGGCAAGCCCCGGTGCATGCAACCCCTTCCTTGTGTTTTTAAATACTTTTCGCACACTTAAGTCTAGTGAAATGTGCATTAGGTTTATAGGAGTTGCTTGAAACCATTTGATGCATTGCCTTCCTTGTTATCCACACCTTTATAGATACTTCTGGTGAAGTATCAAAACATAATTTACAAAAATGCTTAGCCCTGCTCAGATCTTGTGGATAGAGGTTGTCTTTTGCGTTAAGGCCTTTCTCAGGGGTTATCCCGAGGAAAGATGGCTTCTACCTGCAAGAATATATTTTCATTGGGAGCATGGTGGGATCTTACTGCAAAGTTCCCTGTGATGCTCTTTTCATCCTAAGGAATACAAACAATCCTAAGGGTGGAAGTACTTAAATCGGGACTTGGGCTAGGAACAGGTGATGTTCTACCCAGGTTGATTAAGGATTGGATGCGTATGTAGGCTTGATGACCAAGGACTATCTTAGCTAGCCGCATACCCTGGAAATGGGACAGGGTAAGCTTTGCCTCGGGAAGACTAAGGCCAGAATAAGATAACACGAAATGGGCGTGGAGCGGTGGCGGGAGTAGCGTGTACCCTCCGTGGCAAGAGGCTGGACGGTGGTGTATCTGTGCTCTCGGTTTGCGTGAACCTGATCTGGTCTTAAGAACCCTGGGGTCGAGTTGACATATGCAAGGATTAAGTGCTACATATGTCGTGTGGTTAGAGATCCTCAGCTGAGTAAATCGATTCGGATCGCCGTTATATCCCCGGAGAGTGGAGACTTGATCACTGACCTACAACCTACGTCAGGATGTGAACTTCATGAATAAAAATGATGTTGTATTGATGAGATGATGAAATTAGACTAGAGGCAAACAGAGTCTATTAATATTTAAGCTGGCGTAAAATGTTGAAAGTAAGGACTCACTTTAGTAAGCTATTTCTGCAATAGTATCTAAGTTGATTCTTGCCAAAGCCTCTCCTTGATTCCTATTTATCCAGCATACCCTTGAGAGTCTTTTCCTTAATCGGGTAAGACTTGCTGAGTAATTCCGTACTCAGGGTTTTATTCCCTGTTGTTTTTCAGGTCTAACCTTGTGCTGCTGTGATGGTGTTAAGTGCCGGTGGGCTCGGCCTTCTTATAAGTCTAAGTAACCCTTCTATACTTCTTATTGAGGATGGTCACTTGAGCTAGCATATATTTCAAACTTATACTTTTGTAATCAACTCCGATAAAATAATATAAAATTTTTGTAACTTGTAAAATTTGGTAATAGTATTTCCGCTGCAAAAATATTGGTGTGTGTGATTTGTGTTACTTAATCCTGCGGTTCTGGTTGTAAGTGGTTTATCCGATGTCCTTGGGGCAATCGGACAGATCCTGTTAAGTTATCTGGTGCACATGCATAGCCGTCTGATGTCTTTGGGACAAGGACAGGTGCATGTGGGCCCAATAACTTGGAGGTTCTGCCACAGCTGGTATCGGAGCAGGATTAAGTATATACAGTCACATACGTATTCTCAAAACAAAAGTTTTGGTTTCGAAAAACCTATTTTCAACTAAACACATTGTTTTGCTTTGAAAAACAGTTTTTTTTTAAAAAAACTATAATGCTAGCGACATCCTCTGTTAAGCCCTAAAGTAAGGATTATTAGGTGGCTTATTTAAAACCATAACCCACAACCGAGGGTATTGCATACATGTGTATTGTTATTTTTAAGGCCATTCAGTTTTGAATGGATCGACGCCAAGGTAAGGTGAGATGTGAGAGCATGACCGAACAACCGTCGGTCTAGGGAAGAGTAAAAAAAGCGCTTGATTATATACATGTTCCACATATGTATATATGAAAGCTGCGATGTGGAGTATTTACTTTTCCGGGAAATCAGTACCCCATGGTTGTGTATGGGTATACAGACATGGGAATACTAAGAAATGTATTGTACTTGTAACGACGCACCTACGCTTAGGTAAGAAGGTGAGTTACCATAATGGGTTGCCCTATGGTTAAAGTGTGGCAACGGCGCCTATGCGTGGCTCAGCGCTTAATGATGAGCTAGCCTCCATATAGCAATATATGGAGTATAAACTGTGATAAACTATCATGTGTGAACTGCATCATGGGGAATTGGGTTGTGATGAATTTTCTGCAGGTACACTAACCTCGAAAACGTATGTGTAGCTGACGACTAGCAATACCGAGAGAGAACGTATGCCACCGATATAGAACGCTATGGCCACAATATGTTGGCAAAATCAGTGAGGACGTGTAGGACGAGCATGCATCCTGATTGCAGCATCATGTTTGTCACCTATACATCCAAAATGCTTTACTCATCCTTATTCCAGAAACCAGTGATTGTAGATAATCTGGTGTAATGTTGAATTATGAACTTCGATAAAATAGCTATTCTTCGTTCCTTGGGTATTATGTTTAGATGCTATATGTGTGCTCTTGTGCTTAATGTGTCGGTAGAAGGTTAGTGACTTGTTTGCCTAAACCCAAATCTAGGCCATGTTCTTAGTTGGTGAACCATGACCAAAGTTGATTTTTCCGTTAGCACTCCATGACCAAACACATACAAATAAGTGCTTAGATAATTTCTTGGTTGGACATAAAGTGTACTCAGGTTTAAAACAAGAATCTCAAATTACATCTCCCTCCTAGACCATGCCCTTGTTCGATTGGCATAAGCTGATGTCCCCATTCCAGTTTGCCTGTTTTTGAAAATCGTCATGTTGTTTTATCAACCTAACCTAGGAAAGACATGTCCACTCATTTTCTTGAATTTGATGCCTTTGGTTTCCCCACATCTATCGAAGGCATACCAATTTAATCTTATGATTGTTTTCCCCTGCATCTAGTCAGATACTAATCCTTGACCTTGTAATCCCTATGATGGGCATAGAAATATGTTTGGGGCTGAATTAACAGTCTCCCATCATACTCCTTTCATCAAGTTTAGGTTATGGCCATGCCTTGTTCATTTCATTGGGCCATGATCTATTTGACTCTCTACTTGTAACCGTTTTGACAGGTAGAGTCTCTTTGTATATTGTCACCCTTGCCTAATCCATTGGTGTCGCGCGAGATTTCTTATTGGTTATGTCTGGTAATGGTGTTATGACTAAAACCAATGGTGCCGCAACGAGACCGAGGGCCTCCTGTGAATGTACACACATGGTTGTGCTGCTCGGCACACGCTGGTATCATGGTTAGTAGTTGTAATCCATTATGAGACTATATCAATGTGTTATCTTAGCACAATCTGTTTTTGCTACGTGAGTTTCATTATTGGTGCCAGTTCGGTAATGGTGTCATAATTAAGGACTTATGGTGCCGCAGCGAAACTGAGAGCCCCTTGTGAATGTACACGCAAGGTTATGCTGCTTGGCGCATGCTGGTATCAAGGTCTCTCGTTATGATCCATTATGGAATTACACTAATGTGTTACCTTCCGTTGATCTTCCCTTGAAACAATTTCTATGTTGTTTGTCAAGTTATCAAGCAACATCTATCATCTCCGTTGGATTAAAAGGAGCATACCACCTTTATGTGTGGTCTCTTTTCTTTTGATTTTGATAGTGACTACTTATACAAGTTCCCTTTACATCCTTTGTGTAAAGGTGAAGCCTTGGAGCTTGTTAGTGTCGAGAGGCAACTGATTAGCTCTCAAAATGGAGATTGACTTTCCCCTGCTGCTGAAATGCAGGAGTTTGTTCATTTGCTCTCCTATTTAATTCATGTATTCCTGGACCAAGTCGGTTCATCTCGCATGAAGAAACGGATGAACAACCTGACCAAATGGATTTCTACCCAAGTGCATGATCTCCCGTTAACAAAAGTGAACTCTCAACCCTTGGCTTACCGATGGTACTGAGAGGACCTGCTCAATGCTATAGGTAGTTCAACAAGTTGGTTTTACTAACTTGTAACTGCATTGTGAACAAAGGTTGAGTTTAGAGATCGTTTTGTCGAGTTGTCTAAACTCACTTTTGTACAACCCCTCTTAAGGAAGTGACCACCTAATCATCGCTCTAGTCCTGCCTTGATCGCCTCATGTATGGTTTTCCAACATGTGTGATCAAGTCGAGCCATGATTAGTGCTGGATAAAATGGAATGGTTCAAAGTCCGCATCTGCAGATCCCTCCACGGGTGATTTTCTCGAATCTATACCATCTTTTGTGGACTTGAATTCTCGGGTTAACCACATGTGAACCGCGACAGTATTCGACATTCACACCCGTCTCGTGTGCTATGAACTTATTGTGACCACTTGTTGGTAAACATCTTTCTGTGTGTTTTACCCAAGATGGTGCATCTGATTCTATTTGGGCAAAATTGCGTAATTGCCGCTCGCTCAATAGACTCAGATAGTACAGTGTCGTCAGAAAAAGCAATTTGCACACATGGAACCTTATGTGTTCCTCTGGCAGACATCATCTCTATTGGTGGACATCTCTAAATTAGCCTGAGGCGATACATGTTATGTCCACTAGAGAAACAACATCGTGAGACACTCATCTTTGCTTGGAGTTGTCTTATGATTATCGCTGATATAGACATGGGATACATACTTCTCTACCCTTAGAAGTCTTTCGCTCCGAATCTCGGGACGAGATTCTTTTAAGGGGGGAGGGCTGTAACACCCCAGGTGTTTATATTCCGCTCGACAGCGAGTACGGATGTAAGCACGTAATCAGTGGATAAAACGGATGCTAAATTTTAATCATCTTCGCTTATTGCGATTTTAACATCGCATCTGTTCCGTTTGTCGCGAGTGCGACATTGTTTTTATTTTCATTAATCTGGGCTCTCCCTAAATTTTCGTGATGTTCGGAACATAGCTGTTCCAAAAATCGGTGCGTCCGGTGATTATTTAAAATTCGTCGCTCGCGCGAATACGAAATCGTAAGCTCGACCCACTCTTACGATTTTGATCCAGAGCAAATTTATTTAGAACTCGACGACTAAATTATTCGGGGCAAAATAATTTGGATCGCGCATTGTCTGAGAGAAATCGTGCGTGAGATTGATAATCAAGGAATTATAATTGAGATCCGATTAGCACACAAATTGCCCGTAACCATGAAATCAGATGTTCAGACCGCAGGTAAATTATCGGGTTTCAAATTGAATCAAATTAAGCACAATTTTAATATATCGAAGCTGATGTCGTTTGGTTTGGTCCATGTGTTCCTCGCCCAGATCCAAATTTTAAAATATAGATAACAGGTAGTAGTTATCTGACACTGAGAGTATTCACCAAGTCGAACATTGTCTAAATATTATCATCGATCTTGTTTTGGTTCGAACAGTTCATATATCTTATAAACACAGTCTTGAGTTATCTTCACAAACATCTAGCACCACCAAAATGCGCCAGTGCTATCGACAAGAGAAACGACGTAACTAACGTGTCTAACCAAATCCATCCGACCAATAGCGGAAGTAACGAATCAGCTTACCACATCACAATTCGTCTAGATATCAGCGAGAACGATGATGACGAACTTTGGTTCAGGCATTTTGTTGAGTGCCTGGCGAGCACCATTTCGGGCTTCACTTTCTTCTATACTCCACACCCATTCCTTAGTGCGTCGGCTGGAGACGAGGGACACAACGCACAGGGAGACGACCATGGTGTCGATGACAGCGTGCACGTAGGTTCCACCCACACGGCGAATTGGACAGGACGGGGAGGGAGCTCGACATAGCGAGGAACGACACTGGCAGGCGCGCTACCGAGACGAGGCGAGGACGTGGCGGCATATCGAATGACGGCGAGCATGAGGGAGCCACGACCAGCAAACAGAGGGGCGCGCGGTCCACCAGTGACTGAGAACGACGCCCAGGGCAGAGTAGAACCCAGTTGCTTGCAGAGGAGAGCGCGGTGGAGGAAGACACCCGGGAAGAACGGGCGCCGTGGAGGGGATCCAGCAGGATGACGGCGAGCAGGGCAAGCACCCAGGGAGCCGGACGCTGAGCGCTAGTCACCGCAGCAGGGAGCTGGGCTGGGCGAACTCCACGTTGGGGCGAGCAGCAGGCGCGGCTGGAGGAGAAGCCGGCTGCGCGCGGCTGCCAGGAAGGGGCACCGGCAGAGGAAACGTCGGCCAGCAGAGAAGCACCGTGGGGGAGAAGAAGCGGCCGGCAGTGCCAAGATATCCGAGGGAGAGAAAAAAAACTTGCATGGAATGATAAGGCCGATGGCCAGTAAAAAATCAGGGGCAGCAGCTGAGGGAGACAATGGCTGGAGCGGTAGGATATTTCTCCCAGAGCAAGAGCGGCGTGGCCAGGAAGTATCACGGAGAGAGAACGTGTAGGAGAGATAAGGTGGATGACGAGCTTAAAAAAAACAATCCCAGAACAATGCTGACGACTAGCAATACCGAGAGAGAACGTATGCCACCGATATAGAACGCTATGGCCACAATATGTTGGCAAAATCAGTGAGGACGTGTAGGACGAGCATGCATCCTGATTGCAGCATCATGTTTGTCACCTATACATCCAAAATGCTTTACTCATCCTTATTCCAGAAACCAGTGATTGTAGATAATCTGGTGTAATGTTGAATTATGAACTTCGATAAAATAGCTATTCTTCGTTCCTTGGGTATTATGTTTAGATGCTATATGTGTGCTCTTGTGCTTAATGTGTCGGTAGAAGGTTAGTGACTTGTTTGCCTAAACCCAAATCTAGGCCATGTTCTTAGTTGGTGAACCATGACCAAAGTTGATTTTTCCGTTAGCACTCCATGACCAAACACATACAAATAAGTGCTTAGATAATTTCTTGGTTGGACATAAAGTGTACTCAGGTTTAAAACAAGAATCTCAAATTACATCTCCCTCCTAGACCATGCCCTTGTTCGATTGGCATAAGCTGATGTCCCCATTCCAGTTTGCCTGTTTTTGAAAATCGTCATGTTGTTTTATCAACCTAACCTAGGAAAGACATGTCCACTCATTTTCTTGAATTTGATGCCTTTGGTTTCCCCACATCTATCGAAGGCATACCAATTTAATCTTATGATTGTTTTCCCCTGCATCTAGTCAGATACTAATCCTTGACCTTGTAATCCCTATGATGGGCATAGAAATATGTTTGGGGCTGAATTAACAGTCTCCCATCATACTCCTTTCATCAAGTTTAGGTTATGGCCATGCCTTGTTCATTTCATTGGGCCATGATCTATTTGACTCTCTACTTGTAACCGTTTTGACAGGTAGAGTCTCTTTGTATATTGTCACCCTTGCCTAATCCATTGGTGTCGCGCGAGATTTCTTATTGGTTACGTCTGGTAATGGTGTTATGACTAAAACCAATGGTGCCGCGACGAGACCGAGGGCCTCCTGTGAATGTACACACATGGTTGTGCTGCTCGGCACACGCTGGTATCATGGTTAGTAGTTGTAATCCATTATGAGACTATATCAATGTGTTATCTTAGCACAATCTGTTTTTGCTACGTGAGTTTCATTATTGGTGCCAGTTCGGTAATGGTGTCATAATTAAGGACTTATGGTGCCGCAGCGAAACTGAGAGCCCCTTGTGAATGTACACGCAAGGTTATGCTGCTTGGCGCATGCTGGTATCAAGGTCTCTCGTTATGATCCATTATGGAATTACACTAATGTGTTACCTTCCGTTGATCTTCCCTTGAAACAATTTCTATGTTGTTTGTCAAGTTATCAAGCAACATCTATCATCTCCGTTGGATTAAAAGGAGCATACCACCTTTATGTGTGGTCTCTTTTCTTTTGATTTTGATAGTGACTACTTATACAAGTTCCCTTTACATCCTTTGTGTAAAGGTGAAGCCTTGGAGCTTGTTAGTGTCGAGAGGCAACTGATTAGCTCTCAAAATGGAGATTGACTTTCCCCTGCTGCTGAAATGCAGGAGTTTGTTCATTTGCTCTCCTATTTAATTCATGTATTCCTGGACCAAGTCGGTTCATCTCGCATGAAGAAACGGATGAACAACCTGACCAAATGGATTTCTACCCAAGTGCATGATCTCCCGTTAACAAAAGTGAACTCTCAACCCTTGGCTTACCGATGGTACTGAGAGGACCTGCTCAATGCTATAGGTAGTTCAACAAGTTGGTTTTACTAACTTGTAACTGCATTGTGAACAAAGGTTGAGTTTAGAGATCGTTTTGTCGAGTTGTCTAAACTCACTTTTGTACAACCCCTCTTAAGGAAGTGACCACCTAATCATCGCTCTAGTCCTGCCTTGATCGCCTCATGTATGGTTTTCCAACATGTGTGATCAAGTCGAGCCATGATTAGTGCTGGATAAAATGGAATGGTTCAAAGTCCGCATCTGCAGATCCCTCCACGGGTGATTTTCTCGAATCTATACCATCTTTTGTGGACTTGAATTCTCGGGTTAACCACATGTGAACCGCGACAGTATTCGACATTCACACCCGTCTCGTGTGCTATGAACTTATTGTGACCACTTGTTGGTAAACATCTTTCTGTGTGTTTTACCCAAGATGGTGCATCTGATTCTATTTGGGCAAAATTGCGTAATTGCCGCTCGCTCAATAGACTCAGATAGTACAGTGTCATCAGAAAAAGCAATTTGCACACATGGAACCTTATGTGTTCCTCTGGCAGACATCATCTCTATTGGTGGACATCTCTAAATTAGCCTGAGGCGATACATGTTATGTCCACTAGAGAAACAACATCGTGAGACACTCATCTTTGCTTGGAGTTGTCTTATGATTATCGCTGATATAGACATGGGATACATACTTCTCTACCCTTAGAAGTCTTTCGCTCCGAATCTCAGGACGAGATTCTTTTAAGGGGGGAGGGCTGTAACACCCCAGGTGTTTATATTCCGCTCGACAGCGAGTACGGATGTAAGCACGTAATCAGTGGATAAAACGGATGCTAAATTTTAATCATCTTCGCTTATTGCGATTTTAACATCGCATCTGTTCCGTTTGTCGCGAGTGCGACATTGTTTTTATTTTCATTAATCTGGGCTCTCCCTAAATTTTCGTGATGTTCGGAACATAGCTGTTCCGAAAATCGGTGCGTCCGGTGATTATTTAAAATTCGTCGCTCGCGCGAATACGAAATCGTAAGCTCGACCCACTCTTACGATTTTGATCCAGAGCAAATTTATTTAGAACTCGACGACTAAATTATTCGGGGCAAAATAATTTGGATCGCGCATTGTCTGAGAGAAATCGTGCGTGAGATTGATAATCAAGGAATTATAATTGAGATCCGATTAGCACACAAATTGCCCGTAACCATGAAATCAGATGTTCAGACCGCAGGTAAATTATCGGGTTTCAAATTGAATCAAATTAAGCACAATTTTAATATATCGAAGCTGATGTCGTTTGGTTTGGTCCATGTGTTCCTCGCCCAGATCCAAATTTTAAAATATAGATAACAGGTAGTAGTTATCTGACACTGAGAGTATTCACCAAGTCGAACATTGTCTAAATATTATCATCGATCTTGTTTTGGTTCGAACAGTTCATATATCTTTTAAACACTAAATCCTGAAACTGTGTTTATCTGTATAAATTTGTTTAGAAAATGAGAAGGAAATTTCACTTTCCCTTGCTCACGTCGACCACCAGGCTTCTAGCCTCTCCTTTCTCTAGTCATATCTCCTTGTGGATATTTTTCACCGTTCTTATCTCCTCACGCCACCTCTCCTCAATTCAGGCACATGTCCACATCTCCTGCTCTTCCGTTTACCACGTCGGCTCCTTGGCCATTGATTTTTTTCACCGCTTGAACGTCCAGGCTGTGGCCTTATCCCCGTCGTGCACCCTTTGTTATTTATGCGCTCAGCGCTCAGCTCATCTTCACTCGGCCATCGCATGGCCGCGTGCCTTCTCTGGCCATCCTTGTTCCCCTCGCCTCTCCCTGGTGGCTGGAGCTCGCTCTGATGCTGGCCGCCGAGCCCGACCCCGCTGCAAGTTTGCCCCAGCGCTTGGCCTGCTTTGGTGCGTGGCTGGTCGCTCTCTAGCTCGTCCAAGCCGCCGCCGTCGCCCAGCTCAGCGTCCTCTCTGCCCCTGCTCGGTCGGCGCCCTGACTGAGCTCCATCCATGGCCGTCGTCAAGCTTTCCTGCGTGTGCGCCTGCTCTGGCTCGTTGGCTCCGTCCATGGTCGGTGCTCCCTGTTCAGTCTCCTCTGTCGTGTTGCCGAGCTCCCTTGTCGTGGCTTTCTGCTTCCTCGTCATGCACGCAACGTTTCGTCGTCCCTCGTCGTGCCGAGTTTTCCTCTGCACGCAGCCGCATCCCACTGTTTGGCTACGGCTCAACTGTCACGCTCGGTCCTGCCCATTTCGCCGTGCGTGGATTTCATCCGTGTCATCGCCGTCGGGTTCCCTCGCCAAGTCCAGCACCCTGTTGACACGCCGTCATCGCTTGGTCGCACCGTGTTGTTTCCATGTGCGCGTCAAACTCCCGTACCGAGTCCTGTTTCCTGTTCGCCAGCGCGCCCTCTCGGCTCGCTCGGCTTTAATTCCCAATCGCGTCATAGATTCCGCCGGTTAACGTCGTTCGTCGTCGCGTCGCGAGTACAACTCTATATACGTCACTCTCCTGATCGTCGTCGATCCGTGTGTCAGCAAGGAATCTTAAGAGTCGGGTGAAGACGAAGCTAGCAGCATGGTATTTTCCAAGTACTCGACGCAAGAGCTAAACCAGAATCCTTGCCGTGTTCGCGGATAGCGCGTCAGATTTAGAATGGTAAGCCGATTTAAAATTTTCGTTAGCTTAATTATTGAAGTAGTTCGATGAATGTGATATGCTTATTTTCATGATTTTGAAGCAGTCGTGTCATGGTATGTTGAAAGAAGTAAGTTTAGTATTCCTATTAGCTAGTTAATAGAATTTTCTAGTGTCGTTATGTCAATTTGATTAATTGATATGGTCGATGCCCTGCATAATTAGTTAGTTTATTCTAGTCATGATATCCTTTGTTAATGATCAATTAAATACCCTAGATAAATACCTAGCATTACCGAAATGAGTGAAAGTGAATAATATCGATAAGTTTGTCTCTGTTAGGATTCAATCCAGCTAAGTTAAAAATAATGTAGATAATGAGTTGTGTCTAGGCTAATTATGTTTAATGTGTATAATTTGTTGTTTTGTGATGTTTGCGATAGGTTCGAGAAGCGTAATTATTGCGCTTAATTGTACGTCGATAATTAGTGTCTCCGTAAGAATTTGTACAATGCCTCGCCGCTAGGTGTTCGCTATCGCGTAGCCCTATTTAGGTGTATGATATTCTTGTCGATATGCATTCATGTGCATAATGCATTCCATTCAGGTACATTAATTAATCGCGCGATGCGGAAGACGACCCAAGTCGACCCCAAGCGCGGGCTACTCCGCATGGTAAAGATGAAGGACGAACGCAAGGGTGGATGACCTGAACGAGTGCCAAGCCAAAGGATGATCGTCAAGTGGACGTCGTCTAACAAACACTAACGTAGTGTTTATTCCAGGCAAGCCCCGGTGCATGCAACCCCTTCCTTGTGTTTTTAAATACTTTTCGCACACTTAAGTCTAGTGAAATGTGCATTAGGTTTATAGGAGTTGCTTGAAACCCTTTGATGCATTGCCTTCCTTGTTATCCACACCTTTATAGATACTTCTGGTGAAGTATCAAAATATAATTTACAAAAATGCTTAGCCCTGCTCAGATCTTGTGGATAGAGGTTGTCTTTTGCGTTAAGGCCTTGCTCAGGGGTTATCCCGAGGAAAGATGGCTTCTACCTGCAAGAATATATTTTCATTGGGAGCATGGTGGGATCTTACTGCAAAGTTCCCTGTGATGCTCTTTTCATCCTAAGGAATACAAACAATCCTAAGGGTGGAAGTACTTAAATCGGGACTTGGGCTAGGAACAGGTGATGTTCTACCCAGGTTGATTAAGGATTGGATGCGTATGTAGGCTTGATGACCAAGGACTATCTTAGCTAGCCGCATACCCTGGAAATGGGACAGGGTAAGCTTTGCCTCGGGAAGACTAAGGCCAGAATAAGATAACACGAAATGGGCGTGGAGCGGTGGCGGGAGTAGCGTGTACCCTCCGTGGCAAGAGGCTGGACGGTGGTGTATCTGTGCTCTCGGTTTGCGTGAACCTGATCTGGTCTTAAGAACCCTGGGGTCGAGTTGACATATGCAAGGATTAAGTGCTACATATGTCGTGTGGTTAGAGATCCTCAGCTGAGTAAATCGATTCGGATCGCCGTTATATCCCCGGAGAGTGGAGACTTGATCACTGACCTACAACCTACGTCAGGATGTGAACTTCATGAATAAAAATGATGTTGTATTGATGAGATGATGAAATTAGACTAGAGGCAAACAGAGTCTATTAATATTTAAGCTGGCGTAAAATGTTGAAAGTAAGGACTCACTTTAGTAAGCTATTTCTGCAATAGTATCTAAGTTGATTCTTGCCAAAGCCTCTCCTTGATTCCTATTTATCCAGCATACCCTTGAGAGTCTTTTCCTTAATCGGGTAAGACTTGCTGAGTAATTCCGTACTCAGGGTTTTATTCCCTGTTGTTTTTCAGGTCTAACCTTGTGCTGCTGTGATGGTGTTAAGTGCCGGTGGGCTCGGCCTTCTTATAAGTCTAAGTAACCCTTCTATACTTCTTATTGAGGATGGTCACTTGAGCTAGCATATATTTCAAACTTATACTTTTGTAATCAACTCCGATAAAATAATATAAAATTTTTGTAACTTGTAAAATTTGGTAATAGTATTTCCGCTGCAAAAATATTGGTGTGTGTGATTTGTGTTACTTAATCCTGCGGTTCTGGTTGTAAGTGGTTTATCTGATGTCCTTGGGGCAATCAGACAGATCCTGTTAAGTTATCTGGTGCACATGCATAGCCGTCTGATGTCTTTGGGACAAGGACAGGTGCATGTGGGCCCAATAACTTGGAGGTTCTGCCACAAGAGTCGTAAGTATGCCACCAATATAGAACTCTATTGCCACATTATGTTGGCAAAATCAGTGAGGACGAATAGGACAAGCATGCATCCTGATTGTTGCATCCTGATTGTCACCTATACACCCAAAATGCTTCTCTCATCCTTATTCTAGTAAACTGTTATTGTGGGTAATGTGGTGTATGGTTGTATTATAAACTTCGATGAAATAGATGTCCTCCATTCTTTAGGTAATCTATTTAGATGTTATATGTGTTTGCTCTTGTACTTGATGTGCCGATAGAAGGTTGTTAACTTGTTTGCCTAAACCCAAAATTAGGCCATGTTCTTATTTGGTGAACCTAGACCCAAATTTGAATTTACCATTATCCCTCCATGACTAAACTCATACAAATAAATGCTTAGATAATTTCTTTGTTGGACATAAAGTGTACCCGGGCTTAAAACAAGAATATCGAGCCATGTTTCCTTCCAAAGCCATTCCCTTGTTCGATTGGCACAACCTGATGTCCATTATCCAGTTTACCTATTCTTAAGGATCGCCATGTTGCTTTATCAACCTAACCTAGGAAAGGCATGTCCGACCATTTTCTTGGAGTTTGATGCCTTGGGTTTCCCCATATCTATCGAAGGCATACCAACTTCATCTTGTGATTGTTTTCCGTCTGTATCTAATCAGATACTAATTCTTGACCTTGTAATCTTTGCGATGGGCATAGAAATATGCTTGGGACTAAAGTATTAGTATCCCATCATACTCCCTCACCAACCAATTTAGGTTATGGCCATGCCTTGTTTATTTCATCGGGCCATGATCTATTTATCTCTCTACTTGTAATTATTCTTACAGGTGGAGTATCTCTTTGTATATTGTCATCCTGGCTCAGTCCATTTGTGTCCTATGATATTTCTTATTGGTCACGTCTGGTAATGGCGTTATGACTAAAACTGACGGTGCTGCGACGAAACCGAGGGCCTTCTATATGTGCGCACACACGGTTGTGCTGCTCGGCACGTGCTGGTATCGCGGTTAGTAGTTGTAATCCATTATGAGATTATATCAATATGTTATCTCTGCACAAATTGTTCTTACCATGTGGGATTCAGTATTGGTGCCAGTTAGGTGATGGTGTCATGGTTAATGACTTATGGTGCCACAGCGAAACTGAAAGCCTCCTGTGAATGCGCACACAGGATTATGCTACTCGTCGGATGCTGGTATCAAGGTCTCTAGTCATGATCCGTCATGGAATTACACTGGTGTGTTATCTTCTGTGGACTTTCCCTTGAAACAATTTCTATGTTGTTTATGAAATAATCAAGCCACATCTACCATCTCTGTTGGATCAAAAGGGCATACCACTTTCATGTGTTGTCTCTTTTCTTTTGATCTTGGTAGTGACTACTTGTACAAGTTCCCTTTTCATCCTTTGTGTAAAGGTGAAGCCTTCGAGCTTTTTAGTGTTGGAAAACAATAGATTAGCTTTCAAATTAGAAATTGATTTTCCTTGCTGCTGAGATGTAGGAGTTTGTTCATTCGCTCTCTTATTTAAACCATGTATTCCCTAACCAAATCAGTTCATCTCGCATGAAGAAACGGATGAACCACATGACCAAATGGATTTCTACTCAAGTGCATAATCTCCTGTTAGCAAATGTGAACTCTCAACCCTTGCCTTTCCGATGGTACTGAGAGGACTTGCTCAATGCCAAAAGTAGTTCAACAAGTTAATTTTACTAACTTGTAACTGCTTTGTGAACAAAGATTGAGTTTAGAGATCGATTTGTCGAGTTGTCTAAACTCACTTTGGTTCAACCCACCCTAAAGAAAGTACTTACAAGAATCAAGATTAAGTCGGCCAGTAACCATCTAATCATCGTTCTAGTCATGCCTCGATCGCCTCACGTGTGCTTTTCCAGCAAGTGTGATCAAGTCGAGCCATGCCTAGTGCTTGATAAAATGGACTGGTTGCAAAGTCCGCATCTACAGGTCAACTCCGCTGGTGATTCTCTTGAATCTATACCCTTTTTCGTGGACTTGAATTCTCGGGTTAGCCACATGTTAACCGCGATAGTATTCAACATCCACACTCGTCTCATGTGCTATGAACTTACTGTAACCACTTGTTGGTAAACCTCTTTCTATGTGTTTTACCCAAGAGGTTGCATCTGATTCTATCTAGGTAAAATCGCGTATCTGTCGCTTGCTCAACAGACTCAGATAGTACAGTGTCATCAGAAAAAAGCAAACTGCACACATGGAACCTTCTGTGTTCCTCTGGCAGATATCGTCTCTATTGGTGGACATCTCTAAGTTAGCTTAAGGCGATACATGTTATGTCCACTAGAGAAACGACATCCTGAGACACTTGCCTTTATTTGGAAATGTCTCACGATTATCACTGATATGGACATGGGTTACATGCTACTCTAATCTTAAAAGTCTTTCACTTTGAATCCTGGAACGAGATTCTTTTAAGGGGGAGGGCTGTAACACCCCTAGTGTTTATATTTTTCTCAACAACGAGTATGGATTTAAGCACGTTATATCAATGGATAAAATGGATGCTAAATTTTAATCATCTTCATCTATCACGATTTTAATATCGCATCTGTTTCATCTGTCACAAGTTCGACATCATTTTTGTCTATCCGTGTTCTTCCTAAATTTTCGTGATGTTCGGAACATGATTGTTCCGAAAATCGGTGCGTCCAGTGATTATTAAAAAATTTGTCGCTCGCACAAATACGAATTCGAAAGCCCGACCCACTCAGATGATTTTATCCCGAACAGATTAAGATGAACTCGACGACTAAGCTTTCAGTGTAAAATAATTTAGTCCCCTTTTTGTTATCCGTGACATTGCGTCTATGGATTTTTAATTGAATTGTCCTCTAGTCGAGTGTTCGAGTAAAGAACGGAATTCGTCTGAAGTCAACTCAATCAAATGAAGATTAAAATACCGAAGCCAAAATCTGTTTAATTCGGTCTGTTGCTTCTCGTCTCGATCTAAATCTTCAAAAAGTGAATTAACGGTACGAATTCATCCGATTGTAGAGTATTCGCCAAATCAAATCCTTTCCAATTGTTGCTGTCGATCCTAATTATTTGATCCTTTGCTTATCGCTAAAAATCATGATTCAAAATATCTACGGTTCTCTGTTAAAAAAAGAGAAGAAAAGAAAAAAAAACATCTGGGAAAATGTCCTCTCAATCAATCCTATCTTCATCCGTCACCGGGATTTTTCTCAAGCCGTTGAGCAACTCCCGCACGTTTGTCTCTTCCTTTGATTTTCTTGCCGCTTAACAGCTTCCATTCTTATCTCCCTGCGGCATTCATTCTCCAGTTCATTCTTCAGCTTGCTGTGGCAGCGCTCCTCTCTGCCATGTCCTGCTTCCCTTCTAGCGCGACAGCTTCCCTGCTCCTTCTCTCTCCCCTCAGCGCAGCCCTCTCCAAGCTCCCTCTATCAGCCGAGCTCCCTGGCTCGCTGCACGCCCATCCCTCTCGCTCGCGGCTCTCTAGTGCTCGCCCCCAGCCCCAGCGCTGTAGCTTCCCCCTCCCATCTCCCATGGCTGGCTTGGGGATCTTGCTCGCGAGCGCGCTCCTTCCCTACAAGCCCCATGGCCATCTCCCCTTCCTATCATTCTCCAGTTCGGCCCTGCTCTCTCCCATGGCGCTCGCCCCCGCTTTTCTCGGTTGCCTACACGTCCATGGTGCACCTACTCCCATCGACGTGTGCCCCTACCCATGGCCGAGCGTCCAGCTGAGTTTCCCCAAACCGCGACCCCCACCATGGAGCTTCCCCGTCGCGTCCTCGGTTCTGCTCGGATTTCTCCTAGGCCCGCGCTCCCTGCTCGCGCCGCCGTCAAGATTCCTAATGCGCGTGCCCAGCTGTTCCTCCTCCCTGCTCGCCCTCTCCAGCGTCGGTCAAGTCTCCCTGGTGCCTCGCCCTGCTCTCTGTCCGGTCATGGCTGCCATGCCGAGGCCCCCTTCCCCGCGCGCAGCTTTTCCCCTGCTCGGAGTCCCTCCCATGGCGAGCTCATCCCTGCGTGCAGCCGCGCGCTTCTCTGCTGATCGGCGCGAGCCCTTTCTCTGGTGTTTTCCCGCTTGTCTGTCCGCATCTCTGACGTCGTTGTTCTCTGGCCGCCCGTCGGCTCCTGCTCCCTAATCGCCTCAGCCGTGAACTTGCCGGACTCGTCCCTGCTTGGCTTCTCCAACGCGACTGCCACCAGCTTGATTCCTCGCTTCAACCATGGACCTACTGCTCGCCGCCGCGTGTGCGCTTTTTCTTCCGAGCAGCAGCCCTGGATCTGCTCGGCTCCGGCCTTGTTGTCGACCTCACTCGCTACCGATGTCGCGGCTTGCGCACCTCGTGTTCGACGAAAACCCTGAGTGATGGACATGCTTGCGCAATTCGAGTCGGTCCCGACGATCTATCTTCCAGTTGTGTGCCACTTGTGTTGTGCTCCAAAGACCTCTGCCGTGCTCAACAAAAAGCTCGAACCAGTCATCGATCGTCATCCTTGTCTACGCCAAGATCCGAGAAGATTAGGCGCAGAAGAAAATAAATCAGTACGCGGCCGGAAAATTCTCGATGTGGATGAAGATGAAGCGCGATTCGACGCAGCACTCATCCTATTTTCGGTGAAATGCTGAGCTAAAAGGCGTCATCGATTTCATGGTTGCAAGTTTGATTTAGTATGGTAAGCCGATTCATATTTCCGTTAGCTTAATTATTGAATTAGTTCAATGAATGCGATGTGATTATTTTCATGATTTTGAAGTAGTCGCATTGGGTAGGTTTGAGATGTTAATTATGTGACGTACGGTAAATTAGTGAATGAAGTTTAAATTTAGTATTTTAAAATGTCTAAACAATAATATTGTTAGTATTACTTATGACGAGTTATAATTGTTCGATAAAATTAATGGTAGGCTATATATGATAGCCTAGAGTGGTATGTAATTTAATCCAGTCGTGTGGTCAAAAAAAGTGATGTGCTTTTATTCTTGTTCTAGATTTAAATTCCTTAGACCACTGAGCTTAGAATTTAATTAGTTAACTGATAAGTTGTGTTTAGGCTAATCGTGATTTATGTGTATAGTTGGTTGTTTCGAGATGTTTGCGTTAGATTCGATTAATCTAGAGAAGCATACTCATTACGCTTAGTCGTATGTCGATAACTAGTGTTTTCGTATGAAATAGTACAACGCCTCGCTGCTAGGTGTTTAATTCACGGACATGTAGTAATATTTAGTCTTGTACTATTCCTGTCTATATGCATTCATGTGCATAATGCATTTCATTCAGGTACGTGAATTAACCACGTGATGCGAAGGACCAAAATTGAGTCGACCACAAGATGGTGCTGATGAGCGGAACTGAAGATGGACAGACGAAACAAGTATTAGAACAAAAGATGGTCGTCAAGTGATCGATGTCTAACAACACTAACGTACTATTATCCAGGCAAGCCCCGGTGCATGCAACCCCTTCCTTGTGTTTTTAAATGATTTTTACACACTTTAAGTCTAGCGAAATGTGCATTAGGTTTATAGGAGTTGCTTGAAAACCCTTTGTTGCATTGGCTACCTTGATATCCATTCTTATTATAGATACTTCTTTGGAAGTATCAAATATTGTTTATAAAAATCCTTAGCTCTGCTTAGATGTTGTGGATAGAAGTTGTCTTTTGCAATAAGGCCTTGCTCAGGGGTTATCCTAAGGAAAGATGGCTTCTACCTGCAAGAATATTTTCATTGGGAGAGTGGTGGGATCTTACTGCAAAGTTCCCTTTGATGCTCTTTTCATCCTAAGGAACATAAACAATCCTAAGGGTGGAAGTACTTAAATCAAGACTTGGGCTAGGAACAAGTGATGTTCTACCCAAGTTGATTAAGGATTATAGCGAATGTAGGCTTGCTGATCGAGGACCTTTTAACTGGTCACATGCCTCGTCATGGGTAAGCTTTGCCTCTAGCAGACTAATACCAGAATAGGACAACACGCAATGGGAGTGGAGAGATGGCAAGAGTAGCGTGTACCCTTCATGGCAAAAGGCTGGACGCTGGTGTATCTGTGCTCTCGGTTGGCGTGAACCCGATCTAGTCTTAAGAACCCCAATGGCGAGTTGACATATGCAAGGGTTAAGTGTTACATATGTCGTGTGATTGGAGATCCCCAGCTAGGTATTAATCGATTCGGATCACCGTTATTTCTCGGACATGAAGACTTGGTCACTACCCTGCAATCTAAGTCTTGGATGGAATCATAATGAGCAAAAATCATGATGTATTGATTAATGTGATGATGAAATTAGACTAGATGCAAACAAGGTTTATTAATACTTAATCTAGCAATAAAATGTTGAAAGTAAGGACTCATTTTAGTAAGCTTTCTGCAAACTATTAATGTTGATTCTTGCTAAAAGCCTTTCCTTGAATCCTTTTAAAACCAGCATACCCTAGAGAGTCTTTTCTTACTCGGTTAAGTCTTGCTGAGTACTTGCGTACTTAGGGTTTTATTCCCATTGTTGCTGCAGGTTACGAGTCACTTTGATTGTGATTGGTGTTAAGCGCCGGTGGGCACGGCCTTCTTATAAGTCTAAGTACTTCTTCTATACTTCTTATTGAGGATGGTCACTTAAGCTAGCATATATTTCAAACTTATAAATAATTTTATAACATTTCAAAGTTTATTGCTTTGAATCACTTTGTAACCACTCCGATAAATATAATATAAATTTGTTGAAACTTGTAATTTTTGTAATAAAGAAATTCCGCTGCAACATGTTGGTGTGTGATTTGTGTTCACTTAATCTTGCAATCTTGGTTGTAAGTGTTTTATCCGGGGTCCTTGGGACACTCGGACAGATCCTGTTAAGTTATTCGGTGCACATGCATAGCCGTCTGAGGTCTTTGAGACAAGGACAGGTGCATGTGGGCCCAATAACTTGGGAGGTTCTGCCACAATTTGTAAGCTGAAGCAGTTCAGGAAACACCCGGCATGATAGTAGGTATGTTTCTAGTCGACTCCCATATTGCAGAAGTGTTATTTGATACTGGAGCAACACATTCATTTATTACTGCATCATGGGTAGAAGCACATAATCTTCCAATTACTACCATATCAACCCCCATCCATATTGACTCAGCCGGTGGTAGAATTCGAGCCGATAGCATTTGCTTGAATGTAAGTGTGGAAATAAGGGGGGATAGCGTTTCCCGCTAATCTCATAGTAATGGGTACTCAGGGAATAGATGTCATCCTAGGGATGAATTGGCTAGATAAGTATCAAGCAATTATCAGTTGTGATAAGAGGATAATTAAGTTGGTATCCCAACTAGGAGAAGAAGTGGTAGCCGAGTTAGTCTCACCTGAGCCAAGGAAAGGAGGTTGTCATCAGATGGCTATTGATAGCAAGGAGCCAGATTCACTCGAGATTATCAAGGTTGTGTCAAAATTCCCAGATGTGTTCCTAGAAGACTTACCAGGTAAGCCACCTAAGCGGAAAGTTGAGTTTGCCATAGAGCTTCTTCCTGGCACCGCCCCCATTTCTAAAAGAGCCTACAGAGTGCCTGGACCAGAGTTGGTTGAACTTAAGAAGCAGATCGATGAGCTGTTAGAGAAAGGTTATATAAGGCCAAGCACCTCGCCTTAGGTCGCCCCTGTCCTGTTCGTGGAGAACAAAGATGGCACTAGGAGGATGTGCATCGATTATCGAGCTCTGAATGAGGTCACGATCAAGAACAAGTACCCCTTGCCCAGAATAGAAGATCTATTCGACCAGTTGAGAGGAGCCAGCATGTTCTCAAAGATAGATCTGAGGTCAGGTTATCACCAGCTCAGGATTCGACCTTCAGACATTCTGAAGACGGCATTCATTACCAAGTATGGGTTGTATGAGTTCATTGTTATGTCCTTTGGTCTAACGAATGCACCAGCCTTCTTCATGAATCTGATGAACAATGTATTCATGGATTATCTTGACAAGTTTGTGGTGGTATTTATTGATGACATTCTTATATATTCTCAAAGTGAGGAAGAACATGTGGATCATTTGAAGATGGTATTGCAGAGATTGCGAGAGCACCAGCTGTATGCAAAGTTGAGTAAGTGCGAGTTCTGGATCAATGAAGTCCTGTTCTTGGGTCACGTAATAAACAAAGATGGATTAGTTGTGGATCCGAAGAAAGTGGCAGACATTCTGAACTGGAAAGCGCCAACAGATGTTCGAGGAATCAAGAGCTTCATTGGAATGGCCGGATATGATCGACGATTCATTGAAGGGTTCTTGAAGATTGTGAAACTGATGACAGCTTTGCTAGGCAATAAAGTTGAGTTCAAGTGGACCTAGAAATGCCAAGAAGCCTTTGAAACGCTGAAAGAGAAGCTGACTACAGCGCCTGTCTTAGTTTTGCCTGATGTGCACAAGCCCTTCTCAATGTACTGCGACGCTTGTTACACTGGTTTGGGATGCGTGTTGATGCAAGAGGGAAGAGTTGTAGCTTACTCGTCCCGACAGCTGATGGTTCATGAGAAGAATTATCCAATCCATGACCTAGAATTGGCAGCAGTGGTTCATGCACTAAAGACATGGATGCACTATATGTACGGATAGAAGTGTGATGTCTACATAGACCACAAGAGTCTGAAGTACATATTCACTCAGTCGGAGCTGAATATGAGGTAACGAAGATGGTTAGAGTTGATCAAAGACTATGAATTGGAGATTCATTACCATCCAGGCAAAGCAAACGTGGTAGCGGATGCCTTGAGCAGGAAAAGTCGAGTCAACATGATGGTCACTCATCCGATGCCTTACGAGTTGGCCAACGAGTTTGATAGGTTGAGCTTTGGATTTCTGAACAACATGTGAGGAGTAATAATTGAGTTAGAACCCACCTTAGAGCGGGAGATCAAAGAAGCATAGAAGAATGATGAGAAGATCAGCGAAATCCGGCAACTAATTCTAGAAGGAAGAGGCAAAGACTTTTGGGAAGATGTAGATGGTGTAGTATGGTTCAAGGACCGCTTGTGTGTTCCCAGTGTCCAGTCCATTCGGGAGTTGATCCTCAAGGAAGCTCATGAGTCAGCTTATTCTATACACCCTAGACGTGAGAAAATGTATCAGGATCTGAAGAAGAAATTCTGGTGGTACGGAATGAAAAGGGAGATCGCAGAGCATGTGGCAATATGTGATAGTTGTTAAAGGATCAAGGCAGAGCATCAGAAGTTAGCTGGATTGTTGCAACCATTGTGAATTCCTCAGTGGAAATGAGATGAAATCGGGATGGACTTCATAGTCGGATTGCCTCGCACTTGAGCCGGCTACGATTCCATTTAGGTAGTGGTGGACCGCTTAACCAAGTCAGCCCACTTCATACCTGTCAAGACCAGTTACAGCAATGCAGTATTGGCGGAATTGTACATGTCCCGGATCATTTGTCTTCATGGTGTACCAAAGAAGATAGTGTCAGACAGAGGAACACAATTCACCTCTCATTTCTGGCAGCAGTTACATGAAGCCTTGGGTACGCATCTGAATTTCAGTTCAACTTATCATCCGCAGACAGATGGTCAGACCGAAAGAACTAATCAAATCCTTGAAGATATGTTGAGAGCTTGTGCGTTGCAAGATCAGTCCGGATGGGACAAGAGATTACCTTATGCGGAATTCTCCTATAACAACAGTTACTAGGCCAGCCTGAAGATGTCACCATTTCAGGCGCTTTATGGAAGGAGTTGTAGAACTCCGTTGCAATGGGATTAGCGTGGACAAAGCAAGTGTTTGGGCCAGATATTTTGCTCGAAGCTGAAGAGAACATCAATATGGTTCGGGAGTGTAACACCCGGATTTTAGGGGTCCAAAACCCGGGCGTAAACATAATCACCAGGTGTGCTGGGACCAAGTCTCACACATATGATGAATCATGGCACAGGATCGAATGTCACATCTTTATATATATAACAGGAGTTCTATACAAAATAAATAATTACATTATAAGGAAACAACGGTCCAGCAACCCAAAGATGACTGGGAGACGACGACCTAGACCTCTCACGAACTCGTCACAGCATCCTCCAAGTGCATCATCCTGCGGTACCTGTTCTTGACCTGTGGGGGGGTGTGAGACAGCAAGAGTGAGCTCACATACGTTCATCGCTCAACAAGTTGTGGGGAATAATGTGCATGAACTCGCCAAAGGTGGGAGCTCACGTGAAGTGTAAGGCTTACCAAAGAGGATGGTTGAAGCTGAGCATTGCTTTTAAAGTTGGTCAAAGTTTTATTAGCAGTTACTAAGTATAAGTAAATACCAGCCCCAATTAAATAGTAGAACAATAGTAACAACTTCACCTGCGATGCAATGCATATGACAAATTGAGTTTAAGTTCCATAGATTAATCATGTGAGTGTCCGAGCTGCTCATGACCGTGAGCACGGCTAGTATACCAGTTTTACACTCTGCAGAGGTTGCACATCTTTACCCACAAGTCATGTTACCCATCTGCCAAGAGACGGCCAATCCCATACACCTCTACCGAGGAGGCGAGGCAGGGTAACATTACGAGGCCTTTACAAAGTTCCACTAGCTTCAGAAAACCCGCTACAGTTTATAGGAAGCTCCAATGCAGGAATCCCTCGTCTGACCGCCATCGCAGCAAAATCAACCCGAGGACCTCCCTACACTGACCACTCACCTACTGCCCTTGCCCCTTTCGGGTAAGGTAGTCTTCCACTAGCTTTCCTAGTTAGTTGGCCAAGGGCGTCCCATTAAACCCTTGTGGTAGCACTGTTTTCCCGGGTGGTTCTCCATGTTCCAATTAACATAATGATCTTGACATGAACAGTAAATAACAATTGATAATAAAAGTATAATCATAAATAGTGTGTATCTCTATACCCAAAACCACATAAAGCGATAGCAGGTACTACCCAGAAATTCAGTTGTGAACAAGGTATAAAGATAGTCAAACTAGGGTAACCTATTGGGTCCCATCAAAATTAACCTATGCAGATCATTATGATTAATCAGAACATGACTGGGTAAAAAGAAGTGATCAAGGGCACAACTTGCCTGGGCCTTGAGATTCCAGGTACCAGGATGATCTTCAGGTGACTCGTGACCTAACTGCTAGTCGTATCAATTCAAACAAACATGGTATAGGCAAAATTAACATTACACCAAACATAAAAACAAAATACATAATAATAATCTACATATTAGAATAAGATCCTAGGAACAGGAATCATTAATTTTGGAGTTATAGATTTCAAGTTATGAATTTTCAAAGGTTTTATGTGTTTGAAATGGAATTAAGTGAGAAATAAATTTTAATATTGTTTTCATGACAAAACAGAGGCTCTAAGTGATAGAGAATAAAATTACAAAATTTTAGAAAGTGGAATGGATTAATTTGAAGCAAGTATGAATTTTCTATGAATTTATCAAGTTCTGGTAATTATTTTTGTATTAAAAATACCTTTACTAATTCATTTATACGCTTTAAACGTGCTCTGGACTGGGCGCCAATTTCTGGAAAGCGCGGGGGTCTCTGCGCAAGTTTACCGAGACTCAGAGAATAGTGTTCCCTGGACGGCGGGTTGATTCAGTGAAACCCGAGGGGCTCTTAAGTAAAATAGACCCGCGGAGGGGTATCCGCAAACCTCGGCCGCTGGATCTCCAGCCGAGGGCTCAGATTAGATCTGGAGGGCGCCGAAACGGTACGCGATCCTAACCGTCCGATCGACGACCGACGACGTGGATTTAAAATACCCCGACTCGCCCCGGATTCGCCCGATCGAGATCGAACGGCCCAGAACGACTCAGCGAATCGGTACGCGTAAATCTAATCGCAGCCGTCCCATAAGGATCCGACGGCGCACGCCCTCTGCCCCAATAGGGCACCCACGCGCGGCGGAGCAACTCCCCCACGGCGGTGCGCCATGGCCGGCGATGTTGAATCCCCCCCGCTCTCACCCCCATTTCCTAATTAAATTCAGCTACGCAATGCGGAAGGCTTAAGGAAGGTAGGGGTAGGTTTATTACCGCGAATTGTTGATTCGTCGGCGTTGGCCACGGTGCGGTGCGGGTCCGCGGTGGTTTGCGCACACCGGTGAGGAATTCCCGGCCGGCCGATGTTGTGCTCCCCCGGTAACGGCCTCGCGCGTGATCCGTGCAACCTCCCGAACGCCCAGGACGAGGCAATCGGAGCAGAGGGGCGACGACGGCGCGGTTCAACGATGGCGGCCCGAACTTCTTTACGCGGCGCGCGGCGATGGTGTTCTAGGCTCGTATGCGGCGCAGAGATGGGGAGGTCCGCGCCCGCCCTTTATGGCTCCGCGAGTCCGCGCTGAGGTGGGGGCATTGGGAGTCAGTGCGACAATGGCGGAGCGCGCGCGGGAGCATCGCCGAGGTCTTCGCGGGTTCGTTGTAACGGCGACGAAGCTGCTGACAGCCCGGCCCCACGCAACAGAGACCGAATTGCGAAGGTGGAAAACCAGAGTGGCTGGTGGCCGGGACCCACGTGCCAGTGAAAAGACGGAGAGGGCGCGTTAGTGGGTGACTGCCAGTGGGCCCCATGTGTCGGCGCGGGCAAGCTGAAGAAATGGGCTGCGCGAGCTGGATTGAATAAGTGGGCCGAAATGTGGTTCCGAGGCCCAGTTAGCTCTTTTATCTTTTTCTTTTTTATATTTTCTGTTTTCTGTTTTTGTTTTCAAATTCAATTTTAAATATTCAAACCAAATTCAAATTTTATTTTTGAATTTTAGATTCCTAAAATCAAACATAATCCGAAGGAAATTTAGACTTTATTGTTTGGATTATTTATTTATTTTTAACAAGTATATATTCTTGCCTTCCCATTCATTTTCTATTCCTTATTCCAAATTCAAATTTATACTTCTTCTTTAGTTTTCAGATTTTTCAAATGTATCAATTGAAACCCAAAGGTGAATATAAACCATACTATTTTAATATTACTAATTTAAGTTTTATTCTCCTTGTTATTTATCTCATGGGATGTATAAATGGTTTCCTTTAAAAGAAAAATCCTTTTCTCATCATTTTTCTTATTTCCTAATTTCCAAAGCATTATGATACTTTGTTTATATATTTATTTTTTTTATACTAATTTTGGGTCTTACAAATCCTACCCCCCTTAACAAAAATCTCGTCCTCGAGATTTGTAAGGAAAGGGATGTATACTCATATTGTTCTCGGAACATATGCACAAACAAAGAAATCTCAGCATGAGGTATAATTCTTTAACAAAACATAGGGTCAATAGACCTTATTGTTCCTTCTAGAATAATATCATATCATCTACTAACTAAAGTAACATCTAGATCTTACAAATCATCATAATCTATATCTATGTAGCTTGGTGGGGCGGGTGGTGATGGCGGAGGTTGTTGTTGTTGTTGTCTCTCCAACCGTGCTTGCCTTATTTCTTGACGGACCTGACGTATTTCCTCGCGTTCTTGTCTTATCTGATTTTGCATCTCGGTCACCAGGTCTGTTAATTGTTGTATTACCAGTCTTTGGGCAGCAACCACTTGATCGACCTCAACAGGTGGAGGATTTGGAGGATTCATTTTCTGTTTGTTGTTACGTGATAATCTTTCCTTTCCTGGTATTGACCATGAAAGTTAGAAGCATATGGTAGTAGTTTTACAAAGGAAATTATTCAATAAGCGGAATGAATAAACTAGTAGCTGGTTATAATCTAAAGATTCTTTGGTAGGGCTTAATCTTTGTTTTATGTCCAGATTGGGGTAACCAATCGTATAAGGTGAATATCCAAGGGTAAGATAGAATCTGTCAAGATGAGAGATATATATGGGTGAGATAGACTACAAGATGTAGGTTAAAAGTTTGTTTGTTGTTAGGTGGGAATAGAAAGGTTATACCATTCATCATGGCTCTAGGTTAGGTTAATACATGGCTAGTAGGGTTTAATCACTTCTACCAGTATCACTAATATGTTTAAGTAGACCACATTAGATTAGATCATATTAGATTAGATGGGATCTAGATTAAACCGGTATGACTGGTTTGACTAGATAAGATATAATTAATTTGCATTAGATCATGGTTGTTTAAACTAGGGTGAATAAGTATGCTTATTAGGATAAGATGGATCCATAAGGACAAGTTAGAATCTTTTGAGATCAGGTAGATCTATTAGGATGAGATAAAATCTGTTCAAGATAAGATGAGTATCTTTTAAGATGAGATGGATCTATTAAGATAAGGGAGAATCTTTTAAGATAAGATGAATTGGCTAGAATGAGATCTTTTAGGATAAGATAAATCTCTTAAGCTGGATATGTTCTAATGGGGACAATCTAGGTTGTCTAGTTATTTTATATGTTTACACCTATGTGTATATGCAGATGCAATTGTGAACATTACTCCACAACCCATCACACTCAATCAAAGATCCAAATCAGACAAGTATCATAAGAACAAACATTCAAGCATACAAATATTTACAAAAATAGTTTTGATTTTGTCCCTAAGATGAGGTCTTCTGTTCCTAAAAGTCACTTTAAGCACAGGATTTCAAAGTGTGAAACCCACATTTGTCTTTTAGAAAGAAAAGGTAAGAATAATCAGAGTAAAGCGGAAATAGATGAGAAAAGATTAAGAAAAGTTTAGAAAGGAATCAGAGTAGCAAAGGTAAGTAGACAAGGGTTGTCCAGTTCTATCTAGGTTTCGTCCTACAGTCAACATTCCTCTGATACCACTTCTGTAACACCCGGATTTTAGGGGTCCAAAACCCGGGCGTAAACATAATCACCAGGTGTGCTGGGACCAAGTCTCACACATATGATGAATCATGGCACAGGATCGAATGTCACATCTTTATATATATAACAGGAGTTCTATACAAAATAAATAATTACATTATAAGGAAACAACGGTCCAGCAACCCAAAGATGACTGGGAGACGACGACCTAGACCTCTCACGAACTCGTCACAGCATCCTCCAAGTGCATCATCCTGCGGTACCTGTTCTTGACCTGTGGGGGGGGGGGTGTGAGACAGCAAGAGTGAGCTCACATACGTTCATCGCTCAACAAGTTGTGGGGAATAATGTGCATGAACTCGCCAAAGGTGGGAGCTCACGTGAAGTGTAAGGCTTACCAAAGAGGATGGTTGAAGCTGAGCATTGCTTTTAAAGTTGGTCAAAGTTTTATTAGCAGTTACTAAGTATAAGTAAATACCAGCCCCAATTAAATAGTAGAACAAAAGTAACAACTTCACCTGCGATGCAATGCATATGACAAATTGAGTTTAAGTTCCATAGATTAATCATGTGAGTGTCCGAGCTGCTCATGACCGTGAGCACGGCTAGTATACCAGTTTTACACTCTGCAGAGGTTGCACATCTTTACCCACAAGTCATGTTACCCATCTGCCAAGAGACGGCCAATCCCATACACCTCTACCGAGGAGGCGAGGCAGGGTAACATTACGAGGCCTTTACAAAGTTCCACTAGCTTCAGAAAACCCGCTACAGTTTATAGGAAGCTCCAATGCAGGAATCCCTCGTCTGACCGCCATCGCAGCAAAATCAACCCGAGGACCTCCCTACACTGACCACTCCCCTACTGCCCTTGCCCCTTTCGGGTAAGGTAGTCTTCCACTAGCTTTCCTAGTTAGTTGGCCAAGGGCGTCCCATTAAACCCTTGTGGTAGCACTGTTTTCCCGGGTGGTTCTCCATGTTCCAATTAACATAATGATCTTGACATGAACAGTAAATAACAATTGATAATAAAAGTATAATCATGAATAGTGTGTATCTCTATACCCAAAACCACATAAAGCGATAGCAGGTACTACCCAGAAATTCAGTTGTGAACAAGGTATAAAGATAGTCAAACTAGGGTAACCTATTGGGTCCCATCAAAATTAACCTATGCAGATCATTATGATTAATCAGAACATGACTGGGTAAAAAGAAGTGATCAAGGGCACAACTTGCCTGGGCCTTGAGATTCCAGGTACCAGGATGATCTTCAGGTGACTCGTGACCTAACTGCTAGTCGTAGCAATTCAAACAAACATGGTATAGGCAAAATTAACATTACACCAAACATAAAAACAAAATACATAATAATAATCTACATATTAGAATAAGATCCTAGGAACAGGAATCATTAATTTTGGAGTTATAGATTTCAAGTTATGAATTTTCAAAGGTTTTATGTGTTTGAAATGGAATTAAGTGAGAAATAAATTTTAATATTGTTTTCATGACAAAACAGAGGCTCTAAGTGATAGAGAATAAAATTACAAAATTTTAGAAAGTGGAATGGATTAATTTGAAGCAAGTATGAATTTTCTATGAATTTATCAAGTTCTGGTAATTATTTTTGTATTAAAAATACCTTTACTAATTCATTTATACGCTTTAAACGTGCTCTGGACTGGGCGCCAATTTCTGGAAAGCGCGGGGGTCTCTGCGCAAGTTTACCGAGACTCAGAGAATAGTGTTCCCTGGACGGCGGGTTGATTCAGTGAAACCCGAGGGGCTCTTAAGTAAAATAGACCCGCGGAGGGGTATCCGCAAACCTCGGCCGCTGGATCTCCAGCCGAGGGCTCAGATTAGATCTGGAGGGCGCCGAAACGGTACGCGATCCTAACCGTCCGATCGACGACCGACGACGCGGATTTAAAATACCCCGACTCGCCCCGGATTCGCCCGATCGAGATCGAACGGCCCAGAACGACTCAGCGAATCGGTACGCGTAAATCTAATCGCAGCCGTCCCATAAGGATCCGACGGCGCACGCCCTCTGCCCCAACAGGGCACCCACGCGCGGCGGAGCAACTCCCCCACGGCGGTGCGCCATGGCCGGCGATGTTGAATCCCCCCCCCGCTCTCACCCCCATTTCCTAATTAAATTCAGCTACGCAATGCGGAAGGCTTAAGGAAGGTAGGGGTAGGTTTATTACCGCGAATTGTTGATTCGTCGGCGTTGGCCACGGTGCGGTGCGGGTCCGCGGTGGTTTGCGCACACCGGTGAGGAATTCCCGGCCGGCCGATGTTGTGCTCCCCCGGTAACGGCCTCGCGCGTGATCCGTGCAACCTCCCGAACGCCCAGGACGAGGCAATCGGAGTAGAGGGGCGACGACGGCGCGGTTCAACGACGGCGGCCCGAACTTCTTTACGCGGCGCGCGGCGATGGTGTTCTAGGCTCGTATGCGGCGTAGAGATGGGGAGGTCCGCGCCCGCCCTTTATGGCTCCGCGAGTCCGCGCTGAGGTGGGGGCATTGGGAGTCAGTGCGACAATGGCGGAGCGCGCGCGGGAGCATCGCCGAGGTCTTCGCGGGTTCGTTGTAACGGCGACGAAGCTGCTGACAGCCCGGCCCCACGCAACAGAGACCGAATTGCGAAGGTGGAAAACCAGAGTGGCTGGTGGCCGGGACCCACGTGCCAGTGAAAAGACGGAGAGGGCGCGTTAGTGGGTGACTGCCAGTGGGCCCCATGTGTCGGCGCGGGCAAGCTGAAGAAATGGGCTGCGCGAGCTGGATTGAATAAGTGGGCCGAAATGTGGTTCCGAGGCCCAGTTAGCTCTTTTATCTTTTTCTTTTTATATTTTCTGTTTTCTGTTTTTGTTTTCAAATTCAATTTTAAATATTCAAACCAAATTCAAATTTTATTTTTGAATTTTAGATTCCTAAAATCAAACATAATCCGAAGGAAATTTAGACTTTATTGTTTGGATTATTTATTTATTTTTAACAAGTATATATTCTTGCCTTCCCATTCATTTTCTATTCCTTATTCCAAATTCAAATTTATACTTCTTCTTTAGTTTTCAGATTTTTCAAATGTATCAATTGAAACCCAAAGGTGAATATAAACCATACTATTTTAATATTACTAATTTAAGTTTTATTCTCCTTGTTATTTATCTCATGGGATGTATAAATGGTTTCCTTTAAAAGAAAAATCCTTTTCTCATCATTTTTCTTATTTCCTAATTTCCAAAGCATTATGATACTTTGTTTATATATTTATTTTTTTTATACTAATTTTGGGTCTTACAGGGAGAACCTGAAGATAGCGCAATCAAGGCAGTGAAGTTACGCAAACACCAGAAGAGAGCTGAGTTTTGAGGTCAAAGATTGTGTCTACCTGAAAGTATTGCCCATCAGAGGAGTCAGAAGATTTGGAGTCAAAGGCAAGCTAGCGCCCCGCTATGTTGGTCCGTATCAGATTCTCGCAAAGCGTGGTGAAGTGGCCTATCAGCTTAGTCTGCCAGAAGGTTTGTCAGTGGTGCACGATGTCTTTCATGTGTCTCAGTTGAAGAAGTGTTTGTGTGTGCCAGAAGAATAGTTGCCAGTGGAAGGTCTGGAAGTCCAAGAAGACTTGACCTACATAGAGAAGCTAGTGCAGATTCTTGAGACTGCAGACAGAGTCACCCAGAGGAAAACTATCAGAATGTGCAAAGTTAGATGGGATCATCACTCTTAGGAAGAAGCAACCTGGGAGCGTGAGGATGATCTGATGGCTAAATATCCTGAACTCTTTGCTATCCAACCTTGAATCTCGAGGGCGAGATTCTTTTAAGGGGGATAGGTTTGTAACGCCCTGAATTTGGGGGTAGAATTTTTTTCTTCCTTTTTACTCACCAAATTCAGGCGTTACTCTCTTTTCTCTTTCGTTTCGCTCCTTCTTCCCAATTTCAAAGCAGTATAGCGATTGGTGTCCGTATTGCGTGTGAACAAAAACTTGAGCTGACATCGTTGTTGCATCATGTCGAGGCATATTTCTTATCTGATGTCGTGTTTAATCACGTGTTTTGCTTAGTCTCATTTCGGATTTCGTTTCGCGATTGGCTTCCAATCTGTGGTTGTGCGTGTCATGGGATCTTGATCCACGACGCGACCCAGCCTGGCCCGCGCGCCCTGGCGTCCCTGCCCATCCCCCCATGCGCGTGCGCCCCCCTCCCCTTGCCTCTCTTTCCCTCATTCAATTCTCCCGCGCACAGCTCCCTCTCTCTCTCTCCCATCTCTCTCTCCCCTGTGGTGCCCTAGGTTTTGGAGACGCTGATCGCCGGATTTGGACCCTGAGGTGAGCTCCCCACCCCTTCCCTCTCCCTCTCTCTCTCCCCCTTCCCCCTCCCCTTTCTTCTTCCCTGCGCGCTCCCTGTATCCCCGTTGCGCGCCCCCTGCAGCCCCGTCGCGCGCCCCCCTGCGGCCTCGTCGCGTGGCCCGCGGCCCCGCGCCCGGCGGCCCTGCTCGCCCGGCCCCGCGCCCTGCGGCCTCGCGCCCCACAGCCCCACGCCCGGCGACCCTGCGCCCCGGCGGGTCGTGCCCTGGTGGCCGTGCCCCAGTGGCCTCGCCCCTCATGCCCCCACGGCCTGTGCCTCGCGCCCTGGTGGTCGTGCCCTTTCCCCCGGCGTGGCTGCTCGTCCCGCGCATAACCGTGGTTGCACGATGTTTAGATTGTGGTTTATTTCAATTTTAAATTTGGTTTAGTTGATGTACTATGTCGCGTTCTTCGCCGCGCGACAATCCATTTTAAATTCACCTTTATTCGCATGCTGCGTCGTGCGCTTCGTCGCGCGACGAACTAGTTTAATTTCAGATTTAGTTTGGATGCCGTATGCCGTCGTACGCTTTGTCGCGCGACGCTTGACGTTGTTTTCATAATTAGTTTAAGTGTCTCATGGCGCGCTCCATCACGCGACGAGTCAATTTATTCTTAATTCAGTCTAGGTGATGTGTCGCGCGTTTCGCCGCGCGACAATCCTTTTAAATTCACTTTGGTCCGTTTATAATGATTTAACATGGAACATGATTTTATCCTATGTATAGCACGATGGCCAAATTAATACTATTCTATTTAAATGAGTACTTTGATTTATAATCGCGTAACGTGATCACTTCTCGACCGTTACTCTCTCTCTTTCTCGCTTAGTCGCAAGTGTGAGTCATGCGTCGAGTGTCCGTTTATTTATAACATTCTATTGTATGGTGTACTATTCTTTTGTATTAAATGTGTGGAATGTATGTTTGAACTCGTATAGATAATAGTCAGCTGGTGGAGTCTAAAGGAGTTGTAGGTGAAGACCCTGAGCAGCAGTCAGTTGGTGAAGACAAGTGTCCCTTGACCCATCTATGACCTACTCATTCTCATAATTCACTCCAGGCATTTACACAGTTTATACCTAAGGATTGACTAGCTTTTGTTTATCTTGTCCTTGTTTACCTATTCTGGTTGGGTTATTCTGGTTTAGCTATATGCTAGTGCTTCACATTAATCAATGAACATGATGAGATTATCTATGATATGTTGTTTTCCCTTTTGATTATGATGATATACTTGTGGCATTTAATGGGACTCGAGCTATTTCTCGAGTGCCTCTCCGTAAGGACTGCTTCATTGGATGACCGCCAGGGAAAACAGTACAACCATGAGGGTGGAATGGGACGCCCTTAGCTGAATAATTAGAGGAGCTGAGGTGTAGTTCGCTTCGCCGTCATGCCATCAATGGGGCTTGGTGTATGCGGCTCGCTCTGCCAAGGGTGGCTTGCCCCTTGGGGAGGAGTGCGGTACATTTAGGAAATCTAATGGGCGGCTACAGCCTCAGGGAATCTTTGTAAAGGCCACATAGTGAAACCCTGCCCGTTCACCTTGGTAGTGTTTAAGGGTTTGATCAGCCCAAGGCAGAAGGGAATCACGGCTTGTGGGTAAAGTGCGCAACCTCTACATAGTGTTATGAAATTGATATATCAGCCATGCTCGCGGTTATGAGCGGCCAAGGGAGCTCCATTGATTAGAGATACTTTGATTAGAGATGTTTGGTTTACAAGTGGTGATAAGGATGATGGTTATGATTATGCTTATGGTAATGGTAAGTGGTATTATTTCCGTTTGGAAAGGGTACATTGGGTTAATAACTTGGGTTAATGCTAAAACCTGGCTTTCTACTAGTAATAATAACCTGACCAACTAAAAGAAACTGCTTGACTAAACTCCACCTAAAGCTAGTCCACTACAGCCAAACGAGACATATTGTTGAGTATGTTGATGTGTACTCACCCTTGCTTTACACACCAACCCCCCCCCCCAGGTTGTCCGTGTTGCAACCACTGCTCAAGTGAAGTTGAAGTCGTGGAGGAGGACTTCCAGGAGTTCCAAGTGTATGACGAATTCTAGGCATGGGTTAGCGGCAAACCCCCACTCGACTGCTTGTGTAGGTCGTGTGTATCTACATTTCTTTTCCGCACTTTGATAATTGTTAAAGACTATGTGGATGTCCCGAACATCATGATGTAATTGACTATTATACCTTCTTTTATGTTATTATTTTAGCACGGTGTGATGATGTCCAGTTATGTAACTGCTGTGTACGTGAATTGCTGATCCTGGCACGTACATGGTTCGCATTCGGTTTGCCTTCTAAAACCGGGTGTGACACCATGTCCGACGAAGTGCTTGAAGTCCCTACAGTTCCGTAGGGTGTGGCGCATGTCCTTGTGGTACAGGCACTGGGCATCGAGGATGTCATCCAGTGTCCGCTCGCCTCCGCGGGGCGCCCCTCGGGCACGAGCGACGGGTGGTCCGGTGGCGTGTACCTCTTCACATGGCCTTTTCTCCCAGCGCATGTCGGGTTGCTGATTCGTGTCGCGTCGTGGCACCAGTGGTGCAGGTTTCGTTCCTCCATTGAGGTCCTAGGCTTGCTCGTCAATGGTGATGTAGAGGTTCGCTTCTTGAAACAACTGTTCGGAGGTGGTCGGCGCTTTCTGTAGTATGGCTCGGACGAAGGCCGAGTCATTGGATCCCTGGTAGAAATCTTCAATCACCACTGCCTTGGTGACTTCGGGGATACGATTTCTCATGGTCTGAAACCTCTTGAGGTACGACCGAAGTGTTTCATCGCCCTGGCGCCTGATGGATTTGAGGTCCCATGGCTGCGCCGGCTTGTCAGAGAGGGACTAGAAGTTAGCAATGAAACACAGACTGAAGTCACTCCAATCGTCGATGTAGTGTCGTGGCAAATGTTGTAGCCACTGCAGTGCATCTTGCCCAAGAATGATGGGCAAATATGCTGTCATCACGTCTTCTGTTGCCCCGGTGGCCCAGGCGGTGGTCGTGTAGACGGCCAACCAGCACCCCAGGTCCTGCTTGGGCTTGTACTTGTCGACGTTAGATACTTTGAAGTTTGGGGGGCACTAGATGGCCCGAAGACACGGAGTAAGCGCGGAGACTCCACATGTGTCTTCTTGTCGGTGTTCATATCTTCTGTTGCCCCGGTGGCCCGGACGGTGGTCATTTAGACGACCAACTAGCCCCCCAGGTCCTGCTTGGGCTCGTACTTGTCGACGTTAGAGACTTTGAAATTTGGGGGCCACTGGATGGCCCGAAGACGCAGAGTAAGCGTGGAGACTCCACATGTGTCTTCCTGTCGGCGTTCATGGTGCCGATCCCGAGGAGGGGAGTCGGTGATGTGTTGTCTCGACTGCCCTCGGATCGGGCCGCTAGTTGAGGCCGCAGCCGACTCAACTCGGGTGGCGTGACTTCGAGCCGGGACGCCATGGTCCCGATCATACTCCTCCCGGCGTCTTATCTCGTTTTCGTGTCGTCGGTCGCACGAAGCATTGATGGAGCTCCGCACGTCCCGCCAACTGTTGATGGCGTGTCGTAGGTCGCTCGAGGGACGAGCGATAGGCAGAAGGTGGTTAGCTGCCTGTGTAAGTAGCTGCCGATAACCTTCAGCGTCCGGAGTTCGCGGGAGGCCATCAGCTATCTGAGCCAGCACTCCTCTGACTTCGCTCGGCGTGTTCATTGTGCGAGCGAAGTCAGGGTTCAGGTTTCGAGCGAAGAGGGGATTCTCTCGGTGTAACCTTGCGCCCTGCTCGGCTTGTTCTCGGTCTTGGTCCTGAGCTTGTTGGCGGTCACGTCGGCGAGAGTTCTGCCTTTCTCGGTGTATGCGCTCGTCGGGGGTCTCTCCCACTTCCGAAACTTCATCCCGAGATATGGGCTGCGCTAGGTCCCGCTCCCCAGCTTCGTGATGTCGTTGAATATTCCGGCGTCTGTTCCTTCATCGTCGTGCCTCTCGCTGGGGAGGTTCTTCCCCCAGCATGTTTGACTCGTCGTCGGAGATGGGAGATGATTCCAATCTCCACCAATAAAGAGGATGTCGGGGTAGAAAGGAGTTGCTATGATGGTGAGTTCCTTTCTGTCCTCCTTTGAGGGCGAAGGTGTCGGAAAGATAACTCGGCGGAGCTCTGTCCTTTTTCTAGGAACGCTTGCTTCTTTCTTCCTTGTAATCCATGTCCACTCCTTTCTGAGCGAAGTGGGCAGCGGAGTCCTTCAGACAGGTAAATTCCCGATTCTCGGCTTGCAAGAAGTAGTCTTCGCCTAAAGTATAGGAGGCCGCATTGTCTATTGTCTTGTTCCGGTTTTTCTGGGGATTCCCGAGGAAAATTTCTTCCCCGGCGGATCTTCTATGCGGTGCAAAATTCCTTTCTCATCTGCTATGGACGAGATGGTCCCAAAGTAGAACATAGATCCAGGGCGAAGAGCGATCTTACACTGGAAAGTAACGACCATTGAGCTAGCTTGGATCAACGACATACCCCCTACCTGGCGTGCCAGCTATCGATGTTTGGAGCCCGACCGCACACTAGGGTTACCCCTTGCGGTGCTTTTGGGTAGGACGGTGCTGTTGACTGTAACTCAATGGTTCGTACGAGATGCATGAGAGATGACAGGCGATTTTCTACAGGTTCGGGCCGCTTGGAGAGGCGTAATACTCTACTTCCTGGTGTGGATCTTTATGTGGTGGGTTACAAGAAGAGTTCTCCAGAATGGAGAGAAACTAGTGAGATGAGTTGGTCATTGATTGGAAATGATGGGGTACCCCCTAGGCCTTATATATTCGACCATGGGGAACTACATGCGTATGTGATGATGGTATGTTCCTAAATAATAGTGAACCGACTGAACTAATCTTCCTATAATCTTGCCGACTTATCCCTAATCTGTTCCGATATTCAAGGGCGCTGCGTGCGGGAAAGTCGGGTGGGCGCTTTGGATAGCGCTTAAGTCTAGCGGGTTGCTTGGGCCTGAGTCTGCTTCCTTCTCGTGTCGGCCCACTCCGCTAGCAATTTCCTCCTGGCCCACGAAGGGATGGCCGAGCGAGATAACAGGCCTAAAGACTCTCACGAGGTCTTCTTGCCTTCTAGTGGACCCGGGGGATATCTGTCCCCCACATGGGGTGCCTAAGAAGATTGTGTCAGACCGGGGATCACAGTTTACTTCTCGGTTTTGGTAGAAGTTGCACGAGTACTTGGACACACAGTTGAATTTTAGTTCGGCCTACCATCCTCAAATTGATGGGCAGACAAAGAGGACCAACCAAGTACTGGAGGATATGTTAAGAGCTTGTGCTCTTAAGCATGGTGGCAGCTAGGATAAGAGCTTACCGTATGCGGAGTTCTCTTACAATAATAGCTACCAGGCCAGTTTGAAGATGTCCTCGTTTGACGCTCTATATGGCAGAAAATGCAGGACTCCTTTATATTTGGATCAAACTGGTGAAAGGCAGTTCTTTGGGCATGAAATTATACAAAAGGCAGAAGAACAAGTCTGGATGATAAGGGAGAATTTGAGAACTGCGTAGTCAAGGTAGAAAAGTTATGCAGATACCCAGAGAAGGCTACTAGAGTTTAAGGAGGGTGATCACATGTATCTGAAGTTGTCACCGATCCGGGGTATGAGGAGATTTAAAGTTAAAGGGAAGTTGTCCCCTCGCTTTATTGGACCCTTCTTGATCTTAAAGCGAGTGAGAGAAGTTGCCTATCAACTAGAACTACCCGATCATCTTGCGGTTGTACATGATGTCTTCCATGTATCACAATTGAAGAAGTGTCTCAGAGTACCTGAAGAGCAGCTACCAATGGAGGATCTTAGTGTTCAAGATGATCTGATTTATACAGAGTATCCTATCAAAATTCTTGATACCTTGACTCATGTCACAAGGAGTAAAGTGATAAGGATGTGCAAAGTGCAATGGAGTTACCATGGAGAAGATAAAGCTACTTGGGATAGAGAAGAAGAGCTGCGAGTAGATTTTCCCCACCTCTTTCCTAGTCCATCCTAATCTCGAGGACGAGATTCTTTGTAAGGGGGGTAGGATTTGTCATACCCAATTTTGGTTTATCAGAGAGAGAAATAAAATTATGTGTAATGCCTTCTCATTCATAAGAATCATTAGGGTACATGTTTAAAATAAATTATACCTCAATAAAAGGTGCATCATGCTGGAGTTTTTTCTTGTGTATTTAAATAATAATAACAAATAATGTTAGTATAAATAAAATAATGACTTGAAATGCGGATTGAACCCCAAATTGAAAATTAGGGTTTGAAAATAGAAAAGAAAGATATATAAATAAAGATACTAATTCATTTTGGCATTTTTGAATTGTACATTTAAATCTAGGTACAAAAATTCACCACAAAATTTGGATTTAAATTTGAGATTCAAAATAGAAAGAAAAGAAAACATAAGATAAGGGAAAAAGAAAAAGAGAAGGATAAAACGCTGCTTGGGCCCTAAATCAACAACCGACCCAGGTTCACTTTTCCCTCTTCTGCCGTCCCTTCTCCTGTGCGTGGCCCGAGTCTGGATGCACGTCACTGACTTGCGGGGCCATGTGGTCAGGTGCACGGCAAGTCACCATGGTGTGGGGCCCAACTACACAGCTCCGTGCACCCCAGTTGAGCGCCATGCCCCCTGCCACTTACTTGTGGGACCGGGCGTTAGGGGATCCTCCTTCAGGTTGTTGAGCGACCTCCAATGACGATGGATCTACTGCAGGAAAGCCGGACCAGCTACGGGTGTGGGAGCTCTCACGTTTGGGGACATCTGCCATGGCTATATATGCCTTCGGCACCCTCCGCTCGCCCCTGAACGAGCACATCCTGATCCCACGCGATTGCCAATGAAACCACCATTACCGCCAGCCGAGCTGCAGGATTTCGCGAGCCGCCGTCGCGCGTCCACTAGGAAGTAGGGAGGGTGGCTGTACTCACACCTTGGCAAGGTTAGGCGTCGCACACGAAGCAGGCGTTCCGTGCGCACAAAGGAATCAGGTGTGGCCGGATCTTCACCAGACCGGAATTTCGGCGTTGAACAACACCGACGCTAGGACCTCGGTGAGACCCATCCTTCCACCTAGCCACTGCTAAGTTACTCGTTCATGCCGATAGTACTTTTTGGGCTATGATGTTGGGGGGGGGGCAGGGTAGGGGGAAATACCGGGTCACGCCGGTGAGGTTGTCACCTCGGGGGGCGGGTGCGGCACCCTCGCTGCCGAGACAGGAGGTTGAAGAAGAACGACATGCCGTAGATTGGGAAATCATGGGTGTAGATTAAATCAAGGGGGCAGATCAGGCCAGGGTGAATGCGGACCGTCGATCAGCAATCAAACGTGGGTGGTTAGATCTTGTGAATTAGAAATCGTGTTCATGGATCATGGGATGGACGGTCAGGATGTAACATGAGTACCTGTTTGTTGGGACCAATTAAAACTGTAGATCGTCGATCGTGGGGCTGTGTGTGGGCCGCGCTTCATTAAATCTGGTTCATCAGATCTGGATCCAAGGGGTGGATCTCGTACGCTGGCACGATTTAATCTAAGCCCTCGTGATAGATCCAACAGTCAGGACTCGTCGATACCTCTTCGCCGAGCTAACTTTATAAAAGAGACCCTGGAAAACAGACAAATTGACCCGCCATCCTAGCACAATGATAGAACATTTAAATAAGGTCTTGTTTTTAACAATTGAGTCCCTGCTCTTTCACAATATCGTGCGCGCAGTCCAGAGAACCGATTAATTAGATAAACAATTAAGGAAATTGATTTCTAATAAAAAATAATTCTAGGAACTTGTGAAATTCATATTTAATTCATTTTAGCTCCAAATTGATTCATTCCAGAGGCATTAATTTTGTTTTAATATTATCTATCATCTAGTACCTCTGTTTAGTCATAAAACTGGAATTAAAATTATGCACTTGAATTACTCTATTCCAAGTACTAAATAACTTTAGAAATTCATAACTAAATAACCGTAAATTCGAATTTAGTGATTCTTGTTCCTACGATCTCGTTACGTAGCATAGAATATTATTATGAATTCTAATTTGTTGTTTGGTGTGATGTTAATTTTGTTATACCATGTTTGTTTGGATTGTTGCGAGTAGACGAGCCGGCTACTTCGGATCTAGGGGTTCAGCAGGTGGAGACTACTGAGCAGGAGCTCGTTGAAGGCAAGTTGTGCCCTTGATCACTTCTTTTTACCCAGTCATGTTCTTATTAATCATAATGATCTGCATATGTTAATTATGATGGGACCCAATAGGTTACCCTAGTTTTGCTATCTTTATACCTTGTTTTACCACTGAATTTTGGGTAGTACCTGCTATTGCTTTATGTGGTTTTGGGTATGGAGATATACACTATTCATTATCACACTATTATTATCAGTTTACTATTTACTATTCATGATGAGATCATTATGTTAATTGGAACATGGAGAACCACCCGGGAAAATAGTGCTACCTTAAGGGTGGTATGGGATGCCCTTGGCTGACTAACTAGGAAAGCTAGTGGAGGACTACCTTACCTGATAGGGGCAAGGGCAGTAGGGGAGTGGTCATTGTAGGGAGGTCCTTGGGTTGATTTTGCTAAGATGGCGGTCAGGCGAGGGATCCCTACATTGGAGCTTACTAGAAACTATAGCAGGTTTTCTAAAGCTAGTGGAACTTTGTAAAGGCCTCGTAGTGGAACCCTTCCTTGCTTTCTTGGTAGAGGTGTATGGGGTCCGATCAACCCCATGGCAAATGGGTAACACGACTTGTGGGTAAAGATGTGCAACCTCTGTAGAGTGTAAAACTGGTATACTAGCCATGCTCACGGTCATGAGCAGCTCGAACATTCACATGATTAATTTATGGAATTAAATTCAATTTGTCATTTGCATCGCGTTGGGATTATTTATTATTATTTTGACTTACTATTACTATGGTTTGGTATCTATTTACATTTAGTAACTGCTAATAAAATTTTGACCAACTTATAAAAGCAATGCTCAGCTTTAACCTTTATTTATTGATCAGCCTTACACTTCACATGAGCTCCCACCTTTGGCGACTTTATGCACATTATTCCCCACAACTTGTTGAACTATAAACTTTTGTGAGCTCACTCTTGCATATATAAACCCCCCATACGTGAAGAGCAGGTGGTCGAAGAGGAGCCGCACAACGAGGAGTTCGACTTGATCTAGGTGGCATTTCCCAGCCAGCTTTGTGGCGCCAGGGAAATAATATTTAGTTCGCTTTATTTTTATCATTTATTTTGTAAGACTTCCGCTATGTAAATAGTACATTTATGATATTTATCTCTATACATTCTGTCATTATATGTGAAGTTCTTCCTTAGCGTACATATGAGACACACCCGGCTTTATCCTTTAAATCCAGGTGTGACACACTACGAGCCGCAAGCTGTTGCTCTCAAAGCGACGACCAACAAGGATGTGCTCCCCAACAAGGTGGCACAAATTGAGACGGTCAATCTTAATGAGAAAGAAATGGCGCTTATGGTCAAGTGCTTCAAGACCGCCTTCAAGGGACACAAGGACTACCCCAACAAGAGCAATTCAAGGGGAAAGCGTACATGCTTCAAGTGCGGTAAGTCCGATTATTTTATTGCTCAATGTACCAATAACGATAATGACCAAATCCGAGACAAGAAAGGAAAGAAGGAGAAGAAGAAGTTCTATAAGAAGAAGGGCAAGGCGCAAATCAGCAAGGAATGGGATTCAGACTGTTCTTCATTCGATGTCAACGACGAGGGACTCGCCGCCTCTGCCTTCAACAAGTCTTCCCTCTTCCCCAACGAGCGCCACACATGCCTCATGGCTAAGGAGGAGAAGGTACATGTACGTGACACTCCCAAGTACACTTCTTCTAGTGATGAGGATTCCGATGATGTTGATTATAGTGATATTTTAAGAGCTTAGATAGATCCAAAGTTGATAAAATCAATGAATTGATTGATGCTCTTAATGAAAAGGATAGATTGCTAGAAAAGCAAGATGATTTGCTTTATGAAGAACATGGTAAGTTTGTAGAAGTAGAAAAATCCCTTGCTTTAGAAGTTAAAAAGAATGAAATGCTTTCTTGTGAGTTATCTTCATGTCATTCTTCCATGTTTACCTTAAGAGTGCAAATGATGATTTAAATGCAAGACTAGAAAAAATGAATGTTGCTAGTTCATCTTTGGAGCATGTATCTATTTGCAATAGATGTAAGGATTTTGATATTGATGCTTGCAATGATCATGTGTCTATGCTTTCAAAGTTGAATGATGATATTGCTAAACTCCATGCTCAACTTAAGACTTGCAAAGATGAGTGTGTCGGTGTTTTGTGTCCGACCGCACACCCGGGGGTACCCTCATGGTGCTTTTGGGTAGGACGGCGTCAATGATCGTAACTCAATGGTTTGTGCTTGGGCACGAGAGAGAGAGGGAGAGAGAGAGAGAGAGAGAGAGACAAGCGGATTTCAGCAGGTTTGGGCCGCTTTGAAGAGCGTAATACCCTACTTCCTGGGATGGCTTTTGTATGTGAGTGGTGTTACAGGTGGTGTCTACCGAGTTGGGAGATGCTAATGAGATGAAAATGGAGTGGATCCCCCTTAGCCTTATATACATGACCGTAGGGTGCTTCCCGCATACATGTTGATCATACTTTTCCTCCTTATATCCTAATTAATAGCAAACAACCTTCACTGTCCCGAGGAAAACCTGGCGCCTCCACTCCGAGCTATCTCCAGCGTTTGAGGATGTCGGGCGTGGGAAAAACGAATGGCCTCAACATGATCACGCCCAAACCATGACTAGCTCGGGCGTGGGCCCATCGTGCTCCTGGGTTGGCCTGCTTCCACTGTTCCCATTTGACCGGTGCACGGCGGGATGTTATAGAGGGGCGACTGCCATGTGGCCCTGGGCAAAGTTTTTGCCCCATAGTGGACCTAGGGGATATCCGCCCCCCCATAAGCCCCCAATCTTTGAGTTAATTTTGAAATAATCGATTCAAAGGTTCCTAGTTCTTGCTTATGAGCTCATCGTCTGATTTGAGATATTTACAATTCCGTTGGGTGCACCAAAGGTGCACCCATTGGGTGTAGCCCTTGAGCTCTGAGTTGATTTTGAAATAATCAACACATATGTCTTCATCTTATGCTTTAGAATTCAGCACTCGGTTTTAAAGTTTCGTGAGTCCATTGGGTGCACCCAATGGGTGTAGTCCTCGAGCTTTGAGTTGATTTTGAAATAATCAATTCAAAGGTCTTCATCTTATGCTTTAGAGTTCAACACTCGGCTTCAAAGTTTTGTGAGTCCGTTGGGTGTAGCCCCCGAGCTTTGAGTTGATTTTGAAATAATCAATTCAAAGGTCTTCATCTTATGCTTTAGAATTCAGCATTTAGCTTCAAAGTTTTGTGAGTCCGTTGGGTGCCCCGAATGTGCACCCAATGGGTGTAGCCCTCGAGCTTTGAGTTGATTTTGAAATAATCAATTCAAAGGTCTTCATCTTATGTTTTTTTCCAAAATGATCTTTCGGAATAGCCTGGTGACGACATCTGTCCATATCTTGTTTGGTATGGAATCAGTTTGATCGGTGACGAGTTGGAGTCCGGCAGTCAAAACAGAGAGGTCCTGCCGGGACGCCACTCGGCCATGAACTTCAATGCCTCTACAGATTAGACTTGTGCTTGGTGACCGCATCTGGACTTCCTCCCATTTCAGCCGATCTTCCCCTTTGTCGTGGTATATTCATTGCGTATATGTTGCAGGTCTCACTACTTCAAAAAATCTCGGAGATCCGGACGGTACACCGAATGGGTGTGCCCAACAGGTGTTTGTCCAGTAAAAGATGTCCATCATGTAGTCCTAAAATAGTAACTTGATACGACGGAGAGGTGTAATACTCTGCTTGAGCGGTTGACTTTGATTCCATCTGGAGCTGTGTTATGCGAAGCGGTGCCAGACGCCTGACTCATTTCTAGGTGGTTTGAATCGCTATTGAACTCTTGTGACTGTTCGGTGAGAGGGTAGGAAGTGAACGGTCGTCTCCAGTCCTCTTTAAATAGCCCGCTCGCCTTGGCTTCTCTCCCACTTGTTCTCATTCATTCGTCTTCTTGTTCTTCCTTGCTTCTCCTTCTGAGTGAGCCATGTCCAGAGGGAAAAAAGGCAAAAAAGGGCCCCGCCCCGCTGATGGGAAGTGCAAGCACCCCCAAGTCCTCCCTCGGAGGACTTTGGGGACTCAGAGTACTCAGAGGAAGTCTCCTCCGAGTATGATCGCTCCCTCGCTCCGGCGTCCCCCGTGGCGTCGTCTGATGATTCATACGACTCCATGGGATTGTCCGCCGCGGAGTGGGCGTACATCCGGTTCGTCGAGCGCACGGGGCTTGGTAGGTCGGATGACTCGGAGGAGGTCTCCTTGGAGGAGGTGGACTCCTTGGACTCCAAGGAGGGCAGCAACGGCGATGAGGGCGATGGCGGAAACAGCGATGGTGCTGACGGCAGCAGCAGGGGTGGAGACAGCAGCGGCGAAGGCAGCGATGATGGCGGCAGCGAGGGTAGCGCCGAAGGCAGCAGCAGGGGCGACGACGGCAGCAGCAAGGGCGGCGGTGGCGACGGTGACGGTGATGCCGATGGCATAGTGCCACCAGCTTAAGTACTAGTATAGTTGTAGTAGTAGTAGTATAATGTAGTTAGTTAGTAGTGTAATGTAGTTTAATTATTAATGTAATGTAGTGTTGGATTGAGGGGTAGTTGGCCGACTCATAATGTGTCGGTCTTCCTTGTGTAATGATCCTTGATTCATGGAAGGATGAATGAAACCTATTTTCATGCCACTTTGTTGTTGTGTATTCTGTTCTTTTGTCTGACGGTCTATTAGCTTTCTAGAGGTACTGACTAAGTCCTATTACTTTGCTGTGACCAAAACTCTCCTGAGCCACCGGCTTGTCCTTCTGCACCCGACTCAGTGTGCCAACCTGTACTTTTGTCGACGTCCTCTTGTCCCCTGAACCCTAGTTCCTGTTTTTTCCTCTGTCACTTTCCAGCTTTCTGAGTTCCCACATCTTTTTGTGTTTTGTTCTTAAACTGTGCTGTTTGAAAATTGTGATGGCGCCCAGGAAGAGAAAACAGAGTGCTGCTACGCCGGTCATCCCTCCGATCAATCCTGATAGTCAACTCCCTTTTGCTGGCAACCACATTTCTATTGTCTCTAAAGCTGACCTTTTGCATCTTGTTGAAATTGGTGTTCTACCGCATAAGGAACTATGTTCCTGGTGGATCTGGTGGGGAGTTACTGTCCTGACAGAGGATACCCATGAGGCGGTTATTTCTGTGCCTTTTCTCATCCGGGGACTGGCCTTGCCAGTTTCTCCCTTTCTCGTGGTCTTCTAGATTTTTACTCTTCGAACCTTACGCATTTGAATCCCAATTCTGTGCTTCAAGTTACTGTGTTCGTCCACCTTTGTGAAGCTTTCCTTGGAATTCTTCCACACTTTGGGCTTTGGAAGTACCTTTACCATTGCCGGCCCAGGATGGCTGGAGGGCAGAATCAGCTTGTTGGAGGCGCTAGTTTGGAACTTCGCTGAGGCAGGAAGACTGAATATCTTCACATTCCTTTGAAAGATATCATTATGGGATGGCGCTTCGAGTGGTTCACTATGGAGAATAATAACAAATCGCTTCTTGCTCGATCAGGGAGATAGCCCGACGTTCAAACGCCTAGCTAGACAGAGGTCCCAACAGATTCAGAGCTTGCTGAGTCCAGGGTGTTGCTTGCCGAGATATGTGTGTTGAAGAACAGAGGCTTGACCGCTGAAGTGTCGTTGTTGACTTTGTTTTCAAGGATAAAGTCTACCCTGCTTACCTGTACACTAGTGTTAATGACCCCTCTCGAATTACGAAAAGCGAATATCTAAGGAGGACGTGCTAAGTCAGGTTGACTCGATGCTAAGGGGCAAAGCTTCAAATGCTAGTGCTCCCCCTTCGTATTCTGCCTGGAATCTTCCCCCCTGTGGTGAGCATTGTTGCATATGAGTTCCTGTATTTGTCATGTCTAGTGTCCTTAATGTGTCATTTTGTCGTCGTAGAGGTCTTTTTCATAGTTCATATCTAACCCGTCTATCCAAGACGGTAGTCCAGGCCATAGAGCGCGACCTTCTTCAGAAGATATTGAAGCCCTCATTGCTATGTACCGAGGTCTCCCTGAAGAGGAAAAATAGACTCATCACCAGATGCAAGCGATTGCTGATGAGGCTGAAGTAAATGTTGTTCTTAGTATTCTAGCTGGCGAGTCATCCGAATCTGTCTGTACTGAGTCGGCAAGTGCTGTAGCTGGGCATGCCATTAGCGTGGATGAAGGAGCTTGCAGTCCTGGCGGTGTCCATTGCAAACGGTCATGTTGAACGGGTTATCCAGTCGTGTCTGCCGAGGGGAAGAAAAGAAAAAGAAAACTTTGGTGTTCATCCGACTTGGAGCTGAGGGCTGACTCTGCTACCCTAGACTCGGTGGTGACCCGGCGGGTGCCAATCTCGAGGATTATATTGAGAGCTGTGGTGGCACTAAAGTCGGTGGATATGTGTCTAATGAAGAGGAAGGGGATGAGGAAGAAGTCCCCCATTTGGTTCGCAAGAATCACCATAGCAAAGCCAGCAACAATGTCCCAATTCAGGCTTTGTCAGGGCTGGTTAATTTTCAGAGGATGACGATGTCTACCATTGATCATGCACTGGAGGAGATTATCCCAAAAGGTTTTTATTGGAACTTCTTGAAACTGGGGGTGCTGGCATTCGTGCAGAGGTCCTAGATGACATTCCCTCAGCTAGCAATCTTATCGGGCAAGAAATAACCCGAACAGTTTTCCATGCTTCTTCGACCTTTGAGGGCGGCCTGATCCGTGGAGACACATCGGTTCCTACCATTACATGCAAGGGTTATCCAGCTCCCGAGGGTACGACTAAGGATAACTCAGCTCTCGAAGGTGCTGCTAAGGGTGACTTAGCCCCTGAGGGTGCTGCTGAAGGTGACGCAGCCCCGAGGGTGCTTATGAGGGTGAGCCAGCCACCGAGGGTCCTGAGCTTGGCTCTTCTTTGGCTGCTTCTATGGACGTTCATGTCAGATCACCACCAATTTAGTTTGAGGAACCGGCAGTGACAAGCCTTGATCTTCCTACTGTTCTTGTTGGCTCGGTCACTTTAGAGGTCAGTGACCCAGGCGTTGAGGATCCGTTGCACACTATTAGAGTTGAAGTTCCCCTAGGTGTTGCCTTGGGCATGAGCTCTAATCCTCCTCTGGGACTCGAGTCTGCTCTTGATATTGCCTCTGCTAGTGTCCCACCGTTTGTTGGCACCTCAGCACCTCCGACATTGGGATTTCCTTTGTTCCTTTCTAACCTATAGGTGAGTTGATCCTTACCCTACTTTACCTTTGTCGACAGAGGACTCCTTTGCTAATTCTTGTATTTGCAGAATGCTCTGAGCTCTATGTCGGCTCAGCTGAGGTCATGTGGTGCCCCTGTCCCCGATCAGGTTCTATTCTTGTTGCAGTGGAATCCTCTCCTGCTTCAGAAATAGATAGATGACCTGAAAGCCTAGAACATCAGTTAGTGGGTTGATAACTTTCTTTGGTGTTCGTTGCTCCCTGGTTTTACCCCCTGTATCTTTTCCTCTTGCCCTCCTAGCTCTGATTCGACGGTGTTCCGACGCTAAGGAGAGGTGTGCTCAGAGTCAAGCCAATCTGAATCAGGTTTCTACATTCTTGGATGGTGCTCGAACCATGAATTCTTCCTTGAATGCTCAACTTGATTCAGAGAAGAGAGCCCACGAGGTAAATTCTTTAGATTGTTCACAATACCTTTGTGTTGTGCTTTTGCTTAGATGTTTAGTATTCTTCTTGTCTGTAGGAGGAGATGCGAAGACTTCTTGATTCCCAAGATAGTCTGGACAAATTGTACCGTGATGCCAGCAGTTCCCTTACTACTTTGGAGAGGAGTCATCGTTTTACTATGTCGGAGTTTGATCGCCATAGAGACGAGTTGAAGGTTTCTCAGAATGAAGTGTCATGGCTTAATAGGTTACTGTCTTCAAGAGATTTTGTCATCAGAGAGCTGCGTGCTTTGAAGAAACTTGTTTCGCAGGAGTTGGAAATTGCTCATCGCGACATCAAGGTCTTAGAGGATGACCATGGTATTATGAAAGCATTGTGCGACAAAGCGATGGACAAAGCTGTTCGCGCCGACGGAATCCTAATGAAGAGGCTGGCATCGTGGTGCTTGATGACATTGTTGCTGACGTGCTTGCTGCGTCTGTTGGTACGAGTAAACCTTCTCCTTCTGGTGATCCTGCCGGTAAGGTCCCTTGCGAGGACGCTCCTGCACAGTAATTGTGTAGTGAAAACAAATTTTGATTCGTTCAAACAGAAAACACTTCTCATTGGGTTGGTATTTTTGTCGAGATGGCGCATGATAGAGTCATGTATGTGTGAGCATGCCGCATCGGCTTAAGGTGTTTCCGACTTAAGCCGATTACTCCAATAGCAGGGTATAGTAATCACCCTAAGTTATGTAAGCGTGAGCATGTCGCACCGACTTAAGGCATTTCCGACTTAAACCGATTGCTCCGTTAGCAGGGTATAGTGATCACCCTAAGTTATGTAAGCGTGAGCATGTCGCATTGACTTAAGACATTTCCAACTTAAGTCGATTGCTCCGTTAGCAGGGTATAGTAATCACCCTAAGTTATGTAAGCATGAGCATGTCGCACCGACTTAAGACATTTCCGACTTAGGTCGATTGCTCCGTTAGTAGGGTATAGTAATCACCCTAAGTTATGTATGCGTGAGCATCTCGCATCGATTTAAGACGTTTCCAACTTAAGATGATTTCTCCGTTAGCATGGTATAGTAATCACCCTAAGTTATGTAATCATGAGCATGTCGCACCGACTTAAGATGTGTCACACCCGGATTTAAGGGATAAAGTAGGTGCGTCTCATATGTGCGCCAAAGAAAAACATCACATATAATGACAAAGTGTATAGAGATAAATGTCACAAATATCATTACTACATAGCAGAAGTCTTACAAAAATAAATGAGAACAATAAAGCGAACTAAGTATTATTCCTCGACGCCATCAAGCTGACTGGGAGACGCCACCTAGATAAGCTCGTACTCCTCGTTGTAAGGCTCCTCCTGGACCACCTGTCTTTCTCTTGTGGGGGGGTTATATATCACAAGGGTGAGCTCACAAAAGATCATAGCTCAACAAGTTGTGGGGAATAATGTGCATGAACTCACCAAAGGTGGGAGCTCATGTGAAGTGTAAGGCTGATCAACAAATAAGGGTTAAAGTTGAGCATTGCTTTTAATAAGTTGGTCTAATTTTATGAGCATTTACTAAATGTAAGTAGATACCAAACCAAAGTAATAATAGATCAAAATTAATAATAAACCACAATGCAATGCAAATGACAAATTGAATTTAATTCCATAAATTAATCATGCGAGAGTCCTGACCTGCTCATGACCGTGAGCACGGCTAGTATACCAGTTTTACACTCTGCAAAGGTTGTACCATTTACCCACAAGTCATGTTACCCATTTGCCACAGGGTTGTACGGGCCCCATACACCTCTACCAAGGAGGCGAGGCAGGGTAACACTACGAGGCCTTTACAAAGTTCCACTAGCTTCAGAAAACCCGCTACAGTTTCTAGGGAGCGAAATGCACGAATCCCCCGTCTGGCTGCCATCACAGCAAAATCAACTCAAAAACCTCCCTACACGCCAACTCCCCTACTGCCCTTGCCCCTTTCGGGTAAGGTAGACCTCCACTAGCTTTCCTAATTAGTCAGCCAAGGGCGTCCCATTCCACCCTTGTGGTGGCACGTGTTTCTCAACATAAGCTCCATGTTCCAATTAACATAATAGTATTATCATAAACATAATAAAACAATAATAATAAAGAATGACCATGTGTAATGGTTATCTCAACACCCAAAACCATATATAGCAATAGCAAAGACTACCCAAAAGTTCAAGGGTAAACAAGGTGTAAAGATGACCAAACTAGGGTGACCTATTGGGTCCCATCAAAATTAAGCCTATGCATGCCAAATGATTATAGAGAACTTTATTGTGTAAATAAAAGTGGTCAAGGGCACAACTTGCCTTCAATGAGCTTCTGCTCAGCAACTTCTACCTGCTGAACACCTAGATCCTTAATCACTTGCTCATCTACTCACCACAATACAAACAAACATGGTATAAGGGAAATTAATCATCACACCGAACAGAGGAATATAATGCATGATAATAATCTATGCATCGCAACGAGATCGTAGGTTCGAGAACCACTAAATTCGGAGTTATAGTTATCGAGTTACGATTTTCTGAAGTTATTAAATGATTGATATAAATGAAACTAAATGAATAGTTTTAGTCTATGTTTCATGACAAAATAGAGTTACCAGGTGATAAACAATATTAAAACAAAATTATAGCAACTAGAATGGGTCAAAAAGGAATTAAAATGAATTTACTATGATTTAAACAAGTTTATGGAATTATTTTAATACTAAAAATAATTTTCTTTTCTCTTTACTGGTTTTCTGGACTGTGTGCACAATTTAGAAGTTCTACAGGGGCTATAGCGCAAAGATTTAGGGCCTGATTTATAATTCCTACAATAGCGTAAGGATGGCGGGTTGATTTTGTGAAAACATAAGGTTTCTTTTGCAAAAGACGTTGGCTGAAGGGGTTTGAGTAGATCTCAGCCGCCCGATTAAAGATGGACGGCGTGGATTAAATCGGGCTTTTCTCGAACCGATACGCGATATCGTGCGTTGGATTAGATTTCAACGGCGTGGATTTTAAACACTAGATACCAGGTTCTGCTCGTTTGATCTAGATCGGACATCCTAGATTCCTCCATGCCAAAAACGCTTCCCTCACCTAATCTAAGCCGACTGTTGCCTGATCAACGGTTCGAACACCTTCTCCCCCTTCCTCGCCGAACCACGGTGGCGCCACCCAGTCGTCGCGGTGGCCCATCGCCGGAACCACCCCAAATCGATGTCTGGGGCACCATCTATTGATCTGCGACTTGCTACGCGATGCGGAAGACATGTCGTACATGTTGGGTAGTTCCTTACCGGCAGCGGGGTCGAAGACAGAAGCTGCCCACAACACTCGGTGAAGTCACGGTGACGGCGAGAAATTGCAGCCACCAAGGCCGCCCTTCTTCCCTCTCGCTGGCCTCGACATGATCTGGTTGCTCGGGCGAAACCCCACGACCGCGTGATCACCCCCGAGCGAGATGTTGGCAGTGATTACTCGCGACGGCTCCCCACTCTCTCTCTTTCCTATTTCCTCTTCTACGGCGAACTCATCAGGCTTCTCTACCGGGGCGTGAAGGGTGAAATGAGCGCGGTCCGAGCATTTATTAGCCGAGTCGCGTGGACGTCAGGTTCGCAAGGTGGTTACGCCAACTGACCGAGATTCTCGCGACGGTGGCAGACTACGTGCGCCCAAAATCGGCGGGTGGAAGAGGAATAGTGGGGTGGGACCCATGCATCAGTGACGGCAGCTCTGAGTCTGTGCAGGTCCACTGGCGCCAATGTCAGAGCCCCACACGTCAGGGGATTGTGGCGTTTGCAGTTTGGAACGGCTGAGTGAGTGCGCTCGGCCACTGCCCACGCGGGCCTGCCTGTCGGTGCCGCGGCGCGAGGGGCATGGGCCACACTGGAGCACGTTGGTGGGCCGGCTGGAGCAAAAATCGGCCCACACGCCTGTTCCTTTTTTTCTTTTTAATATTTCTTTTCTGTTTTCCCATTTTATTTTTATTTTTGAATCTCCATTTGAGTTCAAATATTGTTGTGAAGTTTGTACTCGAGTCAAGTGTATAAATTAAAGATACAAGTTTGAAAAGGTTTCATTTATATATGTATTTATTTTCTTTATTTTGTATAGCATTTTTCTTCTCTTTCTCCAAATTCTAAATTGCAAACTAGATCTTAAATCCAAATTTGAACATTAATGTATTTCTATTATTATTATCATGCAATGCACACAGAAATAAACTCCAACATGATGCATATATGACTTAGGTGTCATTAGCTAATTAATCACTTTAAGTGTGGTTGTTCACATGTTCTAATAAATAGATGGCAAAACATATAAGAAAATTAACTTCTTTCTTATGATTTAAAAATTGGGTATTACAAATCCTACCCCCTTAAAAATAATCTCGACCTCGAGATTAAGAGGAACTAGGGAAGAGATCGGGAAATTCTATTCGTAGCTCTTCTTCTCTTTCCCAAGTAGCTACATCTTTTCCATGGTGACTCCATTGCACTTTGCACATCTTGATCACTTTATTCCTTGTAACTCGAGTCAAAGTGTCAATGATCTTGATAGAATACTCCGTGTAAGTTAGATCACCTTGCACACTGAGTTCCTCCATTGGTAACTGTTCCTCTGGTACACAGAGACACTTCTTGAGTTGAGACACGTGGAATACATCGTGTACATCGGACATATGATTTGGTAGTTCAAGCTAGTAGGACATCTCCCCAACTTCCCTAAAGATTCTAAAGGGTCCAATAAAGCAAGGGGATAGCTTGCCTTTAACTTTGAATCTCCTCATTCCATGAATTGGTGACACCTTGAGGTACATGTGGTCACCCTCTTCAAACTCTAGTGGTCTTCTCCGGTTATTAGCATAGATCTTCTGTCGGGTCTGTGCTATTCTTAAGTTCTCCCAGATCATATGAACTTGTTCTTCTGCCCCTTGAATAATCTCAGGCCAAAAGAACTGTCTTTCACCAGTCTGATCCCAATACAGAGGAGTTCTGCACTTTCTGCCATATAAAGCTTCAAATGTTAACATCTTTAGACTGGCCTGGTAACTATTATTATAAGAGAACTCTGCATATGGTAGACTCTTGTCCCAACTGCATCCATGCTTAAGGGAACAAGCTCTCAACATATCCTCAAGTACTTGGTTAGTTCTCTCGGTCTGGCCATCAGTTTGGGGGTGATAGGCCGAGCTGAAGTTCAACTTTGTATCCATGTTCTCATGAAGACTCTTCCAAAATCTTGAGGTAAACTATGACCCTCTATCAGAAACAATCTTCTTCGGTACACCATGTAAGCATACAATTCGAGCCATATATAACTCTGCCAATTGAGAACCCTTGTAAGTAGTCTTGACCGGAATGAAGTGAGCCACTTTGGTTAATCTGTCCATGATCACCCATATGGAATTATACCCTTTCAGGGTGCGAGGCAACCCGACAATGAAATCCATACCAATTTCTTCCCACTTCCATTCGGGCACTTTTAACGGGTGTAGCAGAACATCTGGACTTTGATGTTTAGCTTTAACTCTTTGACATACATCACACACAGCCATGTGTGCAGCTACATCTCTTTTTAGCCCATACCACCAATACTTTTGCTTCAGATCCTGATACATCTTAGTGCTATTTAGGATGAATAGAGTAATCAAAGTCATTGGCTTCCTTTAGTATAGTCTCATGGAGGCTGTCAATCTTAGGAACACATATTCGGTTCTTGAACCATATTGTGTCGTGCTCATCCTCTATGAAGTCTGGACCTCTACCTTCAGCCATCAGATCTTTGATTTCTTGGATTTTAGCATCACCGATCTGACCCTTGCATATTTCTTGCTCCAAGGTAGGTTCCACTTCAATAGTGATCCCTTCAGTGTGTGCAACTATTCCTAGGTTGAGTCTTCTAAATTCTTCTAACTCATCGGGCAACTAGGCGACAATAGCTGCATGGACATGCTCCTTCTGACTCAAGACATCAGCAACCAAATTCGCCTTGCCCGGATGATAGTGGATCTCCAAGTCATAATGTTTGATTAGCTCCAACCAACGGCGTTGCCTAAGGTTGAGATCTTTTTGAGTGAAGATATACTTTAAGCTCTTGTGATCAGTATAGACTTGGCATTTGGTCCCCATAATGTAATGTGATGAGGACATCCTCCACTATTACCCGTTGGCAAAGACGCAATTGGCCCAGTTGGCCCAATTGTAGTCGGACGGTGACCGTGTGAGCCTCAAAATTATCCTACCTTGCTTAACTTGGGAGGAGGAAGCCACTTTAAAAGGGAGAGCCACCTTTCCCCCATTGGACTAGTATTTTGGGGCGATTGGGCCTTTCCCTAAGTTGGGTGTGCATAATGAACTATTGGGCTCCGGGCAACCCTAATTTGTTGGGCCTCGACCAACCCCACCTGGGCTGGGTGTATCATCTGGTATCAGAGCTAGGGCCCATTTTAAGAAGGTGGGAATGATGAGGACATCCTCCACTATTACCCGTTGGCAAAGACACAATTGGCCCAGTTGGCCCAATTGTAGTCGGACGGTGACCGTGTGAGCCTCAGAATTATCCCACCTTGCTTAACTTGGGAGGAGGAAGCCACTTTAAAAGGGAGAGCCACCCTTCCCCCATTCGACTAGTCTTTTGGGGCGATTGGGCCTTTCCCTAAGTTGGGTGTGCATAATGAACTGTTGGGCTCTGGGCAACCCTAATTTGTTGGGCCTTGGCCAACCCCACCTGGGCTGGGTGTATCATAATGCCTCCAAATCTTGAGAGCATGCACTATGACTGCCAGTTCTAAGTCATGAGTGAGGTAGTTCAACTCATGTTTCCGCAACTGGCGAGACACGTAGGTGATCACATGTCCTTCTTGCATAAGAACACATCCCAAGCCCTAGCGGCACGCATCACAATATATGTCAAATCCCTTCTGCAGATCTGGCATAATCAACTCTGGGGTGACATCAATCTAAACCTCAGTTGATTGAAACTCTCTTGGCATTCATGAGTCCACTTAAACACTTTCCCTTTCTCTAATAGAGAGGTCATAGGCTTTGCTATCTTGGAGAATTCTTCAATAAAACGCCGGTAATAACCCGCGAGTCTCAGGAAACTCCAGACCTCCATGACTGAACTCGGTATCTTTCAACCTACTATCTCTAATACTTTAGTCGGATCCGCTGAGATTCCACCCTTGGAGATGATGTGCCCAAGGAATGGTACTTCATCAAGCCAGAACTCACACTTGCTGTACTTGGCATAGAGTTGATTATCCCATAACTTCTGTAGCACCATTCGCAGATGTTCCTCATGACCACTATCATTTTTGGAATAAATGAGAATGTTGTCGATGAACACCACGACGAATCTATCAAGATACTCCATGAACACCTTGTTCATTAGATTCATAAAATAGGCTGGTGCATTAGTTAAGCCAAATTAAATGACATGACTGTGAACTCATATAGACCATATTGGGTAGAGAAAGCCGTCTTGGGAATATTAGATGGCCTAATCTTCATTTGATGGTATCCCGATCTAAGATCAATTTTAGAGAATACCTTGGCACCTCTCATTTGATCAAATAAATCTTCAATACGAGGTACATGATACTTGTTCTTAATTGTGACATCATTAAGGGATCTATAATCTACACACATCCTTGGTGAACCATCCTTCTTTTGTACATACAGGACCGGTGCTCCCCAAGGTGAGGAACTCGAACGAATGTACCCCGCCTCTTGTAACTCTATTAACTTTTCTTAAGTTCTTTTAGTTCTTCTACTGACATCTTGTATGGCCTTTTTGAAATAGGAGCAGTCCTAGGTAAGAGATCAATAACAAACTCAACCTCCCTATTTGGTGGCTTTCCGGGTAACTCCTCTGGAAAGACATCAGGGAAATCCCTAACCACACGGATGTTTCTACCCACAAATTTCCCATTGTGACGGAACCTCCCAAGGTATTAGGCCCACCTATAGTTGTCCTTGTCCTAAGGACCTCGGACAACCCTGTAGGTGCACATAATCACTCGACAAGTTCGGTAACCTGTATCCTCATCATTTCGCCCAAGAGCGCTTCACCTGTCACGCAGACATTACATAACAACACCGGAGTAAAGAAATAGCGAAAGTGGATTACAATAACATAATTCACATTAACAAAATATAGAGAGAGTGGTACTTATTACAATACCAGGGGTATGAGTGCATAAGTATTATTACAGACTAGGGAGGCAAAACACCCTCCCACAAAAACGTTTAGTGTTTTCAAAGTGGGAGGCAAACATCCTCCCATGACCAACTTCACTGCTGGGGCTCCTCCTTGGGTACCACCTTTGAACAGAAACAGCAAAACTTCGTTGTTTCCACACCTACAACAACATGGGCTCAAAAACCCTGAGTACGGAGTGTACTTTCGCAAATCTTACCCGACAAAGGAAAAAGACTCAAGGATATGCTGGCTTGTGGGAGTCAAGGTAAGGCTATTCAAGAATCAAAGACTATGTTTGCAGAAATGCTTACTAACAGTGGATCCTGAAAAATCCAGTTTTATTATCAGGTTAAGTCATTACCTGTATCTACAGTTCTTTCTACCCTAGTTCAAGTACTTGGCCTACACTAGCCATCTTTTATCCCCCTTTTCTTACTTTACTGGATTGCTACATGTAAGTCAGTGACCAAGTCTTCATGTCTGAGAAGTAACGTTGATCCGAATCGATTAATACCCAGCTGGGGATCTCCAACCACATGACATATGTAGCACTTAACCCTTGCATATGTCAACTCGCCACCAGGGTTCTCAAGACCAGACCGGGTTCACGCCAACCAAGAGCACAGATACACCACCATCCAGCCTCTTGCCACGGAGGGTACACACTACTCTCGCCATCTCTCCACTCCCATTGCGTGTTAGCCTTTGTGGTATTGGTCTGCCCGAGGCAAAGATTACCCATGACGAGGCATGTGGCTAGTTAAAAGGTCCTCGATCATCAAGCCTACATCTGTACGGTCCTTAATTGACTCAGATGGAGACACTACACCGAGGCTTCCTTCTCGTGCAAGTCACCCGCCCGGTCTCGTCTTTATCATTTAAACCCAAAGTTTGGTACCTGGCAGAGGTACATCTTTTCCGATGTTGAACCCATCATGGCCATGATGGATTCACCATCCAATACTTTTCTTTTGAAAACTTCCCATCCCATCTAAAGCATCATATTTGTTTTACAACAAACCATTTTGTTTTCTAAGGCAAGACTAAGCATCATAAAACTTTTAAGTAAAATAGGTATCAAGGAATGGTAAACAGTTCCAAGGAAGGAAATGTAGTAATGATTTATCACCCAACTCCTATCACCTAATGCACCAATTCAATTGATAAAGAGTTTGAAAAACATAAGGAAAGGGTAAATGCACCAGGGCTTGCCTTGTGTTGTAGGGGATTCAGGATCTATTCCATAGATACCAAAATAAAAACTATTCCCGACAGGTGGAGTCTCAGCTGGTGGTGCAGCTTCTTCTTCTTCAACAATTACTTCTTCTTCGTTTTCTATACATAACTATACATATACATGAATGCTCATGTGATGCTATGAATATGCAGTTATAATAGAAATACATCAAGTTGTATCTTGAATGCAACTTTCCTTCATGGTACACCTAGGTAACTAGGGTTTTCTGAGATAGTACTCTATTAGGATAAGGCAAATATTACCTTAGAAAGCTAGGGTTTTGGGTTTGGGGATCAAACAATGTCCAAAACATATCAAACTTCACCCAAGGACTCTAATTACCATATTAAGCTTGCCCAAAAAGTTTTATGATTTTTGGAGCAATCAAGTAATCTCTAAAATTCCAAAAGACTAGGTTTAGGCCTTCTTAAATGGTGAATAATTCATGGTTGGGACTAAAAATCTTGGAATCATTTTTATCAAATACTAGAGGAATTTATAAGTCTAGTAAAATTGGTCCCATATTTTTATCATTTTTATAGAATTTTCTACAAATTTCCTAAGCCTAGTAGAAAAAGAAAAGGGAAAAGGATGAATAGTGTTGGGCTGAAACCAGCCCAAACCGGCCCACGTCCAGGTGAAATGCGCTCGCACGCGTGCCCGTGCTGGTCACTTTGCACAGAGGACCACGGCTGTTCGAATAACTAATAAAGAATCCTCGACACTATTTCACTGTGTCGCTGACATTCGCACATAAGCCCCTGCACTTCTGTTTCTTTGCGGTCCTAGGTCCCCGACGGCGAACGCCGGTGAGCACGCCCTCCGGTGAACCCGTACCGGCCGAGATACTTAATGACCAAAGCCCTAGCTCGATTGACACCTAATTCCACCCTTAGTGACCCTAATCCCTCCCTTAATTGCACGAATCCGGTCTGGAATCTCTTTGTCTACGATGACGGCGGAAATCAAAGATAAACCGAGGTGTTCCCGGCGATCTAGCGTGGTCTAATTCAATTGGTTGGGTCGACAAGCATCCTGAGCGTGCAAGGGTTCTGAAACAAGGGTAGGGGGAACAAGAACGGACCTGGAGACAGCGTTTCACGGCGCAGTGCTCACGGCGGCGCGGAGAACCGAATTGGGGGATAAAGGAATTAGGGCGCTATGGTGGCTAATCAGAGGCGAGGGCTGGTGCTCTGGCTTTGTAACAAGCTAGCGGAGCTAACAGTGCACTCAATTTATAGCCTCCGAGGGCGGTGGCTCCGAATTTGGGAAGAAGAAAGCTGGCGACCGGAGAGAGGGGTGAGTCACCAGCGCGGACTATCGTGGCTTTCACCGGGGCAACGTCTTAGGTGATGGACAACTACCTAAGGTGGTTTACTGCCATGTGGTAACACTTCTCAGCACATGGCATCCGGGCAGCAAGCGGTAGACTCCAGCGAGGTCATCTGGACCGGCCGCAGGGCAAGTGGGTACGGCGGCCAGCTCACGGCCTCATCCGCGGTCAAGATCTTTTCACCGCGGGCCGATATCCGCACCCAGAGCGCATGAATCGCGATGCCGGCTAGGATCGCGATGTGAAGTTCACTGGAGACACATTCACTGCAGCTGAAGATCTTTTCGTTCATTGTACCATTAGGATCTTCTTTAGTCTGTTTGACAGAGCATCTTCAGGGGTATTTTTCTTTAATTTCTATACGATAAGCTATCGACCGGATTACAGCAAAGTTATTTACCTATATAACAGCTCCAATTCGACCATAGGACCCTTGGTCATTTGCTCACTCGATCAAGCTCAAACCAGCTCCAAAGTTCATAAGAGTTCTTTGTCAGCCAAGTTTAGTCTTCAGTAGTGACTGACAGTCCAACTTCATGCCCATTTTTCTCCAATTTTTGCACAGCACTAATGCTTAGTCACTTAATCAAAGTTTTACTCCTATTATAGCTCTATAATTTTGTTGTATTGACCTAGGGAAAATCCTCATAAATTGAGAGATACAAGACTCCAAAGTTGGCTCAAATTCACGGAATTTCAAGCTTGGCCACATAGTGCTGATGTGACTTTTTGCAAATAAGTCCAAACCTTTCTATACTACTTGAAAATCCTCCCAATGTGAAAGTTACTTGGTTTTTGATATTCTATCACTTTGATATTTGCACTTTGGTCCAAAGTGTATAGAATTTGAATTTACCCCCTAAGGTACAAACTAGGGTTTTCTAGGGTTTCTTTTAGGGTTTTGGGCACTCTAGGGTTTTTGTACCACTTAAGCTCACCAAATTTGATATCTTGTGAACATTTCCAATGACTTTTGAGATTTTACTCATTTTGGCTTACTACTACCCATATGCCCTAATCCTAGGGTTAAGTACCCTACCCTAGGGTTAAGCACACTTCAAGTCACCACATCACACATGTTTTGAAATTGTACCTAGTGAATGCATTCTAGGTGTGACAAACAAAATGAAATGTCAATGCATATGATGTCATGCTCAAGTTTTAGTGCCAGTAACACCAGGGGTGTTACACCCATCTACTAGATATACAGCGGGTCTAGTAGAGGCGGTTATGATAATCATTACTTCAAATCTTTCTCCTTTTGGACTGGTGAGTTCTACGGTTCCCTAGCATAATATATAACTGCCTTTGCCTTTCTTAACCATGACATACCAAGTATCAGATCTATACTACTTTCCTCTAATACTATAGGCATATACCAGAATTCCCTTCCCATAATTGTCAGTGTTAATCTGTTGGTCATATAGTTTGCTTCAATAGGCCCTTTAGGGGTAATTACTATCAGTGGATTTTGCATAGTTTGAAGTGGTAACTCATTTGTGTTGGCATAGAGAGTAGAAATAAAAGAATACATAGCTCCAGAATCAAATAATATAGCTACAGGAACTGAATTAATATAAAACGTACCAATAGAGATATCAGCTCCATCAGCGGTAGCATCAGCACTGACTTGATTAACTCTAGCAATGCTGAATCCCTTGCCAGAACCTAGAGTTGGTTGCTTGCCTTGGACGGGTGTGCTAGGAATCCTCTTCGGACAAGTATTGGCATAGTGCCCACCTGACCACACTTGAAGTAATTGGTGACTGTACCCTGTCCTGCAGGTCCCGCCGGGGTGCTAGTGGGGGCAGCTTGACGAGTGTGTGGAGTCTATGGAGTCCCCTGTGGTGCATACTGAGCTGGGCGTTGTCCTCCTCCAAGACGAGCTGGTGTACCCTGGGGTGGAACATAGCGAGGATGGATGCTACTACTCCCCTGCCCTGGGTGATAGCCTTCCTCTTCATCTCACCTAGCTGAACACGTTTGTGTTCAATAGCTATAGCCTTATCCAGAAGCCTATAAAAAGATGGGAAGGTGTGAGCAACCAGCTGATACTGAAGTGGTCCAACAAGCCTCTCCATAAAATGCTCCTGCTTCCTTTCATCATCAGCAACCTCATCTAGAGCATACCTCGACAGCTGAATAAATTTGTCATGATATTCACTGACTGACATGTTGCCTTGCTTCAGCGATAAGAATTCATTCTTCTTGATTTTCATCAGGCCAGCAGGAATATGGTTGTTTCTGAACTGTGTAGCAAATTCTGCCTAGGTGATATTATTGGCAGCATCATGGGCAGCAGTGAAGGAGTCCCACCAATCAGCAGCGGGGCCAGTAAGACGACCTGAAGCGTAGAGCACCTTCTCCCGATCAGAGCATTGAGCGATATTAAGCATCTTCTCCACTGATTTCAGCCAATCATCAACATGTAAAGGATCTGGAGAGCTGGAGAATATAAGTGGCTTGTGACTCATGAATTCCCGGTGCTTGTCCCGTGGTGGAACTGGTGGTGGTGGAGGTAGTGGTGGTTGTTGCTGCCGTTGCAACCGTACTTGCCTCATCTCCTCTCGCATCTCCTGCCTTTCCTGACGCATCTCCTAGCGTTCTTGCCTCATCTGAGCTTGCATTTCATTCATTGAGTTTGCCATTGGTTGTAGAATCTGCATATGGGCGGCAACCAATGGATCTGTCCCAGCCGGTGGAGGATTCAGAGGATTCATTTCTGGTTGTGGTTGTCTAACAATCCTCCTGCTGTGGTGGTTGGCAGGTAGATCGATTCCGCCTCCCTTTCTGGTATTGACCATCTAGGTTAGAAACACATGGTAAGATAGAACTACAGATAAGACGATTAATTGCGAGACATGATCTTTTGGGGTCTTAGTAGCTCAGTAGATTATTGTGTCACCTACTAATATTAATACTTTATCTTATGGTGGTACATGCAAGAATGCCCTGCTATACTTTTTCAATCAATCAAAGAAGCAAATCAGGCATTTATCATTAGAACAATCATCCAAACATTTTAGATAGAGAAAATATAATTTTTTTTTGTCTTAGGTCTCCTATCTCTTTAGGGAGTCTTAAATGTACGATTCCAAGGTGTGAAATCCTTCTTGTCTTTCTAGAGTAGAAAAGATAAGAGTAGTTAGAGTAGAACAACAAAAGGTGCGACAGGATCAAGATAAGTATAGAAAGAATCAGAGTAAAGGTAAGTAGGTAAGGGTTTTGTCTAGTTCTATCTAGGTTTCGTCCTACAGTCAACATTTCCTCTGATACCACTTTTGTCATACCTGGATTTAAGGGATAAAACCGGGTACGTCTCATATGTGCGCCAAAGAAGAACAACACATATAATGACAAAGTGTATATAGATAAATGTCACAAATATCATTATTACATAGTGGAAGTCTTACAAAAATAAATGAGAACAAGAAAACAAACTAAGTATTATTCCTCAGCGCCATCAAGCTAACTGTGAGATGCCACCTAGATAAGCTCATACTCCTCGTTGTAAGGCTCCTCCTGGACTACCTGTTCTTCTCCTGTGGGAGAGGGGGGTTTATATATCGCAAGGCTGAGCTCACAAAAGATCATAGCTCAACAAGTTGTGGGGAATAATGTGCATGAACTCACCAAAGGTGGGAGCTCATGTAAAGTGTAAGGTTGATCAACAAATAAGGGTTAAAGTTGAGCATTGCTTTTAATAAGTTGGTCAAATTTTATTAGCATTTACTAAATGTAAGTAGATACCAAACTAGAGTAATAATAGATCAAAATTAATAATAAACCACAATGCGATGCAAATGACAAATTGAATTTAATTCCATAAATTAATCATGCGAGAGTCCTGAGCTGCTCATGACCGCGAGCATGACTAGTATACCAGTTTTACACTCTGCAGAGGTTGTACCCTTTACTCATAAGTCATGTTACCCATTTGCTATGGGGTTGTACGAGCCCCATACACCTCTACCAAGGGAGCGAGGTAGGGTAACATTATGAGGCCTTTACAAAGTTCCACTAGCTTCAGAAAACTCGCTGTAGTTTCTAGGGAGAGCAATGCAGGAATCCCCATCTGACTACTATCGCAGCAAAATCAACCCGAGAACCTCCCTACACGTCAACTCCCCTACTGTCGTTGCCCCTTTCGGGTAAGGTATACCTCCACAAGCTTTCCTAATTAGTCAGCCAAGGGCGTCCCATTCCACCCTTGTGGTGGCACGTTTTTCTCAACTTAAGCTCCATGTTCCAATTAACATAATAGTCTTATCATGAACATAATAGAACAATAATAATAAAGAACGACCATGTGTAATAGTTATCTCAACACCCAAAACCATATATAACAATAGCAAAGACTACCCAAAAGTTCAGGGGTAAACAAGGTGTAAAGATGACCAAACTAGGGTGACCTATTGGGTCCCATCAAATTTAAGCCTATGCATGCCAAAATGATTATAGAGAATATTATTGGGTAAATAAAAGTGGTCAAGGGCATAACTTGCCTTCAATGAGCTCCTGCTCTGCAACTTCTACCTGCTGAACACCAGGATCCTCAATCACTTACTTGTCTACTTGCCATAATACAAACAAACATAGTACAAGAGAAATTAATCATCACACCAAACAGAGGAATATAATGCATGATAATAATTTATGCATCGCAACAAGATCGTAGGTTCGAGAATCACTAAATTCGGAGTTACGGTTATCGAGTTATGATTTTTTAAAGTTATTAAATGATTAATGAAGATTAAACTAAATGAATAATTTTAGTCTATGTTTCATGAGAAAACAGAGTTACCAGGTGATAAACTATATTAAAATAAGATTATAGCAACTGGAATGGGCCGAAAAGGAATTTAAATGAATTTACTATGATTTAAACAAGTTTATGGAATTAGTTTAATACTAAAAACATTTTCTATAATTTTCTATTCTCTTTACTTGTTTTCTGGATTGCGCGCATAATTTAGAAGTTCTACAGGGGCTGCAACGCAAAGATTCAGGGCCTGATTTATAATTCCTACAATAGCGTAAGGATGGAGGGTTGATTTTGTGAAAACATAAGGTTTCTTTTGCAAAAGACGCTGGACGAAGGTGTTTGAGTAGATCTCGGCTGCCCGATTAAAGATGGACAACGCAGATTAAATCAGGTTTTTCCCAAACCGGTACGTGATACCGCGCGTTGGATCGGATTTCAACGGCGTGGATTTTAAACAAAGATACCAGGTTCTGCTTGTTTCATCTGGATCAGACGTCCCGGATTCCACCATGACAAAAACGCTTCCCTCACCTAATTTAAGCCGACCGTTGCCTGATCAACGTTACGAACACCTTCTCCCCCTTCCTCGCCGAACCACGGTGGCGCCGCCCGGTCGCTACGGTGGCCCATCGCCGGAACCACCCCAACTCGACGCCTGGGGCGCCATCTATTGATCTGTGACTTGCTACATGTAATTCCCCAAAATTGTATTTGGCGACTTAGAAAATTTTAGTGAAGATTTAAAATTTTAGTTCTCTTTCAGACAAAGTTATGAATTTAGACTATTTCTCTAAAAGTTAAATAAAGAGTACACATATAATTTCGGCTACATATTTAAACTATATTTTGAAATAAATAGGATGGTGAATTATTTTTACCTAAATTATTCCTATTGGCTTATATAATTATATGGATTCCTTGCATATTAAATTTCATACATGCGAATAATTATTTGAGCAAATTAAATAAGGAGTGAATAAATATAATTATATTTGCATTCATGCTGGATATTTGTTTTATTGTTCCACTTGACTACAAAGCGTGGATTTGAAAGTAAAACTTGAAACGTTATTGAATAACAGAAAATAGGTAAGAAAATAAGAGAAAGAAAGGAAAAATGATAAAGGAAAAAAGTGGAAAACTCCCATATGATCTCAGCCTAAACTCATTTTCCTACAACCGTCCCACTCCCTTGGAAAAGGAAAAACCATAGCCCATATTTCTTCATTTTTATTCTCTTGCCGCAGATGACATCACCTTGATGTAACGATGACATCAAGCTAGCAAAGAATCTAGCACACCAGGTCTCTGTTCTCTTGGCCATCTTCTTCATGCTGCATGCAACCGAAATACCAGGGTTGTGGCTGACTCTCTTTCCTCATACTCGGTTGCGCCTGCAGTGAAGACATCTTTGATAGACCTTCCGACTAGGAGCCTGTCCCTCGGCCATGGACCATCGCCACCCAGCAGTGGACCCTCCTACTTCATCTCCACGCCCAAAATGTTGTCTCATGGACCATGCCATAGAATATCTCCGATGCTTGGTAGTTGCACGATTTGACTGCATGCCGTGACTGTCGGCTAGCTAGTAACTCGGGTGGTGATCGAGTTTGTTGTGACCCGGTAGATTTGGCCATCGCTATCATAAAGCTATAAATGTCCAATAAGCACGAGGCCCGCGAGCCCGGCACGAAGCCCGCTGTTTGGGCCCAGTCCGAGCCCGGCACGACCCGGTTATATGCGGGCCCGGGTCGGCCCGGCACGAATAAGCGGGCCAAGCTCGGACAGGAAATTAGGCACGGTGGGCTAGCCCGGCACGTCCTGTTTAGCTCTAAGCCCATTAAGCCCACTTTTTTACACTAAAACGTGCTTTTCGGCCCGTATAGCCCGCTTTTTGGCCCACTTTTTTCGTGCTAAACGGGCCGGTTCGGCCCGTTTAGGCCCGTTGCGGGCTGGGCTCGGACAGGAAATTGAGCCCGCGTGCTTAGCAGGCCCGGCTCGATTTTCTAACCGTGCCTGGCGGGCCAGGCCCAAAATAGGCCGGGCTTCACCGGGCCCGGGCCGGATCGGGCTGGGCGGCTCGTTTTGCCATCTCTACATAAAGCCATGTGTCTCTCCTATAAAAAATCCACCCAGCCTCGTCTTCGGCCTCAAATAGAACACCATAGCGGAGTAGAGAGAGAGATAGAACAGAAGGGAGGAGAGAGGGCCACCGCTGGCGACCTTCGCTCTGGCCTTGATGTGGGTGCCTGGATCCCCGCTGGGCAGAGCCAAGCGTACACTGTGAAGGGTCGCGCTCTCGCCGGTCAAGTCTGGAGGACGAGGTGCTCAGGATGCCTCGTCGGCATTGAGAGAAGTCATGGGCTCCTACACAAATGTAACTGATGTCGTCTATGTCTCGACAAATGGTAAGAACACTGCCCTGCCGTGCGCCGCATCACCCACTCTGATGTGGGCGAACCCCTATCCAGTGCCGCGTGGTACCCAACTCCGGCCGCGTCGCGCTGCCTAGGCGCATGCCCCAGCCATGCGTGATGCCATGAACTCAATAAAAAAGAAATATCATGCGTCTTTGTGGGATTGGAAAGTGGAGAAACCATAGGAAATGGAATATGCTAGGCCCACCTGCATGCATCACGATCCTAGTAAAATCGGCATGGGCCCCACGGCATGCACACAGATCCGAAACTATTGCATGCGGCACAATTTCTTTTTTTTTCTCCGTGCGACCAACACATAGATCTTTTGCACCCGCAGCCATGTAGCCCATCGTGTGGGCAGACTCTAGCCAACGAGATCATGACACATCGCCTATAATCCGTGAAATGTTATTTACTCAATATATTTGCGTTGTATGTTCATTTTAACCTGTTCCAGTTGCGTTAAGTTTGTAATAGTATCGTCTACATGTTAGAAACATTATTTTGTCATGACGCGTGTTTTGATTAATTAATTAATTGTTCATCCGAGGATTATTAAAATGGCGATTTAGTTAAAATTAAGTTATAGTTTTAATTTGGGCTTTTATAAATACATGTTAATGTGGTTAATGTCTACTCTAATATTTTTTATTTAAAACTTGTTTAGTATAAATGCGATATCTTTAAGTGATTCTCGTGTGTTGCGCTCGCCGTCGTCGCGCTGTTCGTGCATGTTGCCGCGCACCATTCACACGTATCGCATGCTGTCCGAGCCTAATATTAAATCGTCTTGCCATATTGTTCATGTTGGATAATTAATTAATTGCTTAATTGTCAGCTATTAAAATAACAATTCAATTGACTCAAATTTATTATTTTTAATTTATATTTTATAAATGCATGTTAATATGACTATACCGAACTAAGTGTGCTAATGAATACTCACTTAGTGTAAACGTGGTACTTACTCGACCATAGCTCCGATTATCGCGTTTCTATTCCTCATTTGACCATAGAAGCGAGCTCTATTTTATATTGCATGTTTTATAATGTTTTCCTTTGTGTGGTGTAATGTTCTTATGCATGTATATGCTTGTTTGTATTGCTACGATTAGCAGTGAGGTCACGAGAATCTAAAGATCATCCTGGTACCTGGAATCTCGAGTCTTAGGCAAGTTGTGCCCTTGATCACTTTTCTTTACCCAATAATGTTATTGTTAATCACTGTGACATGCTCAGGTTAATCTGATGGGACCTAATATGTTTCCTTAGACATGTTTATCTCACACCTTGTTTACCACTAAACTTTTGGATAGATTTGATATTGCTCTACCTGATTTTGGGATTAATATTGCATTATGATCATGTTCTAGTTATACTGTTGTTTAATTATTGTTCATTACAAGATCATTATGTTAATTATAACATAGAGCTTAACTTGATAAACATGTGCTACCACAAGGGTGGAATGGGATGCCCTTGGCTGACTAATTAGGAAAGCTAGTGGAGGACTACCTTACCCAAAAGGGTCAAGGGTAGTAGGGGAGTTGCGTATAGGAATGTTCTCAGGTCGATCATGATGTGATGGCTTTTCGGATGAGGGATTCCTATATTGCCCTTCCTAGAAACTGTAGCGGGGTTTCTGAAGCTAGTGGAACATTGTAAAGGCCTCGTAGTGGATCCCTAGCCATTTACCTCGGAAGTGTCTAAGGGTCTAGCTAACCCTGGCTAGACAGGATAAACGACTTGTGGGTAAAGGGCGCAACCTCTGCAGAGTGTAAAACTGGTATATCAGTCGTGCTCGCAGTCATGAGCAGCTCAGGACTCTTGCATGATTAATCTATGGAACTAAACTTAATTTGTCATATGCATTGCATCATGGGTGTTGTTATTAATTTGATCTCTTACTTATTTGGGTTGGTATCTACTTATATTAGTAACTGCTAATAAAATTTTAACCAACTCTAAAAGCAATGCTCAGCTTTAACCATCTCCTTTGGTAAGCCTTACACTTCACATGAGCTCCCACTTTTGGTGAGTTCATGCACATTATTCCCCACAACTTGTTGAGCGACGAACATATGTGAGCTCACCCTTGCTGTACTCACATCCCTCCCCCAGGTCAAGAACAAGTACCACTGGATGGGGCACATGATGGATGTTGTGATGAGTTTGTGAGTGATCTAGGCCACCGTCTCCCAATCAACTATGGTTGCTGGATCGATGTCTTTGTATGATGTAATTATTTATTTATTTTTTATAGAACTCCTATTATATAGTAAAGATGAGACATTCGTTTTTGTACCATGAGTCATCATATGTGTGAGACTTGATCCCAGCACACTTGGTGATTATTTGCACGCCCGGGTTTTGGTGCCCCTGAAACTTGGGTGTGACACTATGCAATGTGGAAGACATTTTGAACATGTTGGGTAGTTCCTTACTGACAGTGGGGTCGAAGACGGGGGCTGCCCATGATGCTCGGCGAAGTTGCGGCGATGGTGAGAAATTGTAGCCACCGAGGCCACCTTCTTCCCTCTCGCCAGCCCCGACACGATCCGGTTGCTCGAGCGAAACCCCACGACTGTGTGCCCACCCCCAAGCGGGGATGTTGGTGGTGATTACTCATGGCGGCTCCCCACTCTCTCTTCCCTGTTTCCTCTACTATGGCAAACTCGTCGGGCTTCTCTACCGGGGCGTGAAGGGCAAAATGAGCGTGGTCCGAGCATTTATCAACCGAGCCGCGTGGACGTTAGGTTCGCAAGGTGGTTACGCCAGCTGGCCAAGATTCTCACGGTGGCGGTGGACTACGTGCACCCGAAATCAGCAGGTGGAAGAGGAACACTGGGGTGGGACCCGCGCATCAGTGACGGTAGCTCTGAGTCCGTGCAGGTCCATGGGACGACGTCAGAGCCCCACATGTTAGGGGGTTGCGGCATTCGCAGTCCGAAATGGCTGAGCGAGTGCACTTGGCCATTGCCTAGGTGGGCCCGCCTGTCGACGCCGCGGCGCACGCTAGGGGCATGGGCCACGCGGGAGCACATTGGTGGGCCGGCTAGGGCGAAAATCGGCCCACACGCTTGTTCCTTTTTTCTTTTTATTATTTCTTTTATGTTTCCCTTTTTCTTTTTATTTTTGTATCTCCATTTGAGTTCAAATATTGTTGTGAATTTTGTACTCGAGTCAAGTGTATAAATTAAAGATACAAGTTTGAAAAGGTTTCATTTATTTATGTATTTATTTTCTTTATTTTGTATAGCATTTTCCTTCTCTTCTCCAAATTCTAGATTGCAAACTAGGTCTTAAATCCAAATTTGGAAATTAATGTATTTCTATTATTATTATTATTATTATTATTATTATTATTATTATTATTATTATTATTATTATTATTATTATTATCATCCAATGCACGCACAAATAAACTCCAACATGATGCATATATTACTTAGATGTGATTAGCTAATTAGTCACTTTAAGTGTGGTTGTTCACATGTTCTAATAAATAGAGGGCAAAACATATAAGGGAATTAACTCCCTTCTTATGATTTACAAATTGGGTATTACAAGACGTTTTTGACTTATGCCGATTGCTCCGTTAGTAGGGTATAGTAATCACCCTAAGTTATGTATATGCAAGTATGTTGTGTTGGTTTAAGTCGTTTTCGACTTAAACTGCTTGCTTGTTGAGAGTTTGTATACGAACGAACACAAAAGCTTTATTGATAATGAAACCTTTTGTTTACAAAGTGCGGCTTGCTGACTGGAGTTTTGATGTAATGCTACGGGTTGAATTTCCTGAGGTGCTCAATATTCACGAGTTTCCCACTTTGGTTCCGTCCATCTGGGTAAGTCAGTAGGATCCTAGCCGAGTGACCTCTGCAATGATGAATGGTCCTTCCCATGGAGGCAACAATTTGTGTCGCCCTTCTCCCGTCAGCACCCGTTGGAGCACTAGGTCCCCTATTGCGAAGGATCGGTGCCGCACTGCCTTGTCATGGTAGTGCCTTAGAGTTTGCTGGAACCTAGCCGATTGGATGACAACATTCAGACGTTCTTCCTCTAATATGTCAACATCCTCCATTCTGGTTGCTTCAGCTTCAGAAATACTTTCAAATGTTAGCCTAGGTGCTCCAAAGATCAAATCCGCTGGCAACACTGCTTCTGATCCATATACCATGAAGAACTGAGTGTTTCCATGCAAGGCCTGGCTTGGATGGGTTCATAGGATCCAAACTACATATGGTTGTTCTCTGATCCATTTCCCTGCAAACTTTTTCGCTCTTGTCGAATACTTTCTTCCTGAGTGCATCAAGTATCATCCCGTTGGCTCTTTCTACCTGTCTGTTGGCTCTCGGGTGTGCTACCGATGCATACTTGATCAGGATGCTCCACTGTTTGCAAAAATCAAAGAACTCTGAGCTAGTGAAATTAGATCCTAGGTCTGTGATGATGCTTTTGGGTATCCCAAATCTAAATATTATTTCCTGAATAAACTCAACTTATTTTGCTGAAGTTAGAAAGGCGATTGGTTTGTACTCTATCCATTTTGTGAACTTGTTAATAGCGACAAGTATGTGAGTATACCCTCCTTGAGCTTTTTTGAATGGTCTGATCATATCCAGCCCCCAGCACGCAAAGGGCCAGGTTATAGGAATAGTTTGCAAATGCTAGGCGGACAAGTGTTGTTGCTTCAATAGGAACTGGCATGCTTCACATTTCTGAACCAAATCTGTCGCATCATTCTCTGTTGTTGGCCAATAGAAACCGGACCAGAAGGCTTTCCCTACCATTGTTTTTTACGCTGCATGTATGCCACATTGCCCTACGTAGATTTCATCCAGTAGTTGCCTTCCAGTAGCAGAATGAATACATTCCATGAGGACGCCTCCTGTACCTCTTATATATAGCAGATCCCCTATGATGGTATAGTGGGCCGACTGTCTTGTGATGTGTTCTGTTATGGCCTTATCATCCAGTTCTTCCTCGTTTTTTATGTATCTGATAATTGGCTCCCTCCAGTCGTTGGGATCTGTTTCTGCTTGGTCTATGGTGTTGCATTCTTCAGCATGCTCTGTAGTGGCGCTTGGTTGCTGTACCTCTTGGACAAAAATCCCAGGTGGAACCTAGGCTCGACTGGACCCTAATTTTGACAATGCATCTGCTGCTAGATTGCGATCCCTTTCCATGTGGTTAAATTCTAAACCCTCAAATTTGTTTTCCAGCTTCCGCACCACAACGCAGTATTTGTTCATTGAGTTCGGTTGAGTAGTCCCAGTTCTTGTTTACCTGGCTGATGACTACTAACAAGTCACCGTATACCATTAACCTTTTGACGCCTAGCAAAATGGCGATGCTTAGCCTATGAACTAAGGCTTCATACTCTGCGGCATTGTTGGAGGCTAGAAATAGGAGCTGAAGCGCATACTTGAGTTGGTCACCTCTAGGGAAAAGGATCCCCGCTCCTGCCCCCTGCAATCTCAACGAGCTGTCAAAGTACATTTTCCAAACTTTAGCAGCTTCTAGGTTTTTTGGGACCTGGTGCTTAGTCCATTCTAATATAAAATCGACCAGTGCTTGAGTTTTTATTGCAGTATGAGGTCGAAATTCTATGTCATGAGCTCCGAGTTCACATGCCCATTTGGTTGTTCTTCCAACATCTTCCTTGTTGTAGAGTATATCTCCTATGAGGAATCCCGTGACTACTATGACTTTGTGGTCGTCAAAATAGTGCCAGAGTTTATGAGCAGTTAGAAGTACTGCATATAATAGCTTTTGAACTTGAGGGTACCTTATCTTCGAGGGACCAAGGACTTCACTGATAAAGTAAACAGGATGTTGTACTAGATACGCACGCCCTTCTTCTGCCCGCTCGACTACGAACTTAATGCTTACCACGTGAGTCATGTAGGAGATATATAGGAGTAGGTCCTCGGCTGGCTGATCAGATGTAGCTCGGCATGGTGGCTTGAGTACTGATGGTGTAGTCAGAAACTTCTTTAGTGCTTCCAGGGCTTCTTGAGCTTCTATGGTCCACTGGAATTTATCCACCTTGTTGAGTAGTTTATAGAATGGCATTCCTCTTTCGCCATGCCTTGAAATGAATAGACTCAGCGCTGCCATGCACCCAGTGAGCCTCTGTACTTTCTTCTGTGATCGTGGTGGCTCCATTCTCATTATGGCTTCAATTTTTTCTGGGTTTGCCTCTATTCCTCGATGGCTGACGATAAACCAAGTAGCTTTCCGGCTGGTACTCCGAACATGCATTTCTCTGGGTTCATCTTCCATCGATAGCGCCTCAAGCTGTTGAAGACCTGCTGCAAATCCTCGATGAAGCAATCCAAGTTTTCAATTTTGATTACTACGTCATAAACATAGGCTTCCACTCGCTTGCCCCAGTGGTGGGCTAAGCATGTTTGGATAGCCCTTTGGTAAGTTGCTCCAGCGTTTTTGAGGCCGAACGACATGGAGGTATAGTAGAAAGCCCCAAAAGGTGTGATGAATGTAGTCTTTTCTTCATCTTCCTTTGCTAGACTGATTTGGTGATATCCAGACTAGCAATCCAGGAAAGAGAGCATAGAGCAGCCAGCGGTGGAATCAACTACCTGATCTATCCTAGGGAGTCCGAAAGGATCTTTCGGGTAGTGTTTGTTGAGATTGGTATAGTCGACGCACATGCACCAATCAACTCTATTCTTTTTTAGTACAAGAACATGATTTGCTAGCCATTCAGGATGTAGTACTTCTCTAATGAAACCTGCCGATACCAGACGAGCTAATTCCGCCCGAATGGCCTCTCTTTTGTCGGGCGTGAAACGACGTAGCTTCTGCCGGATCAGTCTTGCCTGAGGGTACACTATGAGTTTGTGCTCGGCCAGCTTTCTCGGGACTCTCGACCTATCTGTAGGTTGCCATGCGAACATGTCCCGATTGTCTTGCAGGAACTAGACGAGCGCACTTTCCTATTTGTCATCGAGGCTGGAACTGATGATCGTGGTGTTGCGTTCATCAGAGAATCCGAGGTTGATTCTTTTAGTTTCTTCAGTCGACTGCATAGAAGTCGCAGCCGGGGCTTCATTCGAAGGGATTGTAAAATCTTCTTCCACTGGCTTGCCATCAACCTATGCGGGAAAGGCTACCGAGGGCCCGGTAGTGAGAACCGTCTGAATGGCACACCGGAAGCATTCTGCGGCGCATTGGAAGTCAGTGCGCACGGTGATGATCCCTTGAGGTCCTAGCATTTTGAGTATCATATACAGGTAGTGTGGTATGGCCATGAATTTCGCCAACCCCGGTCTCCCAATAATGTCGTTGTACCCGCAATCAAAACATGCCACCTCAAACCTCAGGAACTCAGTTCGGTAGTTCTCTGTGGTTCCAAAGGTGACGGACATGTAAATGTGTCCTACTGGGTACTCTCCTTCGGTAGGTATGATGCCGAAGAAAGGAGTATCCTATTCAGTGTGATCGTCGATGGCGACCCCCAGGGCCTGAAGCGTTAGAGGAAAGGTGACATAATTGCTACTGCCACCGTCCACCAGTACCTTCTTAACCTGGCTTTGCCGAATTACAGGCTCGACGAGTAGTGGGTATTTGTTGGGGTGATCAAAGTTAAGCCACTGATTAGCTCGGTTGAAGGATATTATGTGCTCTGACCATCGGTAAGGAGCTAGAGCGCTGTTTGTGGCCACTAGAACTTGCCAATCATTAAGTTTTGTTGCCTTTTCCTTTCTTGTGCCCCATGGCCTCCGAATATGATATTGACCTCCCTGTCAATGTGTGGGAAAGCTCCGCCTGTACCCCCTTCTTGTTGCTGAGGCTGCCTAGGCTCATTAGGCTACCCTCGAGGCAGGGGAGGCGGTAGCGGCTGGAATGGGTGGCCATGCCCAATGAAGTTTTTGAAATCCTTGCAGTTCCACAGGGTGTGCCACATGTCCTTGTGGTACAAGAACTAGGAGTCGAGGATCTCATCCAGTGTCCTTACCCCTCCACGGGGTGCGCCGCGGGCTCGAGCGGTAGGTGGCCCAGTGGTGTGTACCTCCTCCCGGGGTCTCTTCTCCCATCGTTTGTCTAGTTGTTGATATGTGTCCCTTCGCGGTGCTGGTGGTATGGGCTTTGCGCCTCCAACGAGGTCTTGAGCCCGCTCATCCGTGTTGATGTAGACATTCGCCTCCCTGAACAGTTGTTTAGAGGTGGTGGGTGCTTTTTGAAGTATGGCTCGGACGAAAGCTAGATCGTTGGATCCCCGATAGAAGTCTTTGATCACAGTCACCTTAGCGACCTTGGGGATATGGTTCCTCATTGTTTGAAACCTTTTGAGGAACGAACGAAGAGTTTCTTCATTCTATCACCTAACAGATTTGAGATCCCACAGCTACGCCAGTTTATCAAAGAGGGACTAGAAGTTCACGATAAACCGATGACTGAAATATCCCTAATCGTTAATGCAATGTCGAGCCATTGTAGTGTGTCCTACCCTAGAACGATGGGCAAGTACGCTGTCTTGACGTCCTCCGTTGCCCCAACAGCTCGGGCGGCGGTTATGTAGACGGCCAACCAACCCCCTGGGTCCTGCTTGGGTTCATATTTGTCGACGTTGGAGACTTTGAAATTGGGAGGCCATTGGATGGTCCGGAGGTGAGGGGTCAGCGCGGAGACCCTGCACGTATCCTCTTGTCGATGATCATGTCATCGATCCCAGGGATGGAAGAGAGTGTTAGGTCGCCTCGAGCGTCCCCAGACCAGACTGTTGGTAGAAGCTGCTGCTGACTCGATCCGGGTTGTGGCTGTGTGTCGGTACACCATGATCTCGGTTGTATTCCTCCCGACACCTTATTTCATTTTTGTGTTAGCGATCGCACGAAGCACTGATGTTGCTCCGTGCGTCCCGTCGGTTGTTGATGGCATGACACAGATCGTTCAGTGGGTGGGCGAGAGGTAGAAGATGATTGGCCGCCTGAGTAAGTACCTGTCGATAGCCTTCCGCGTCTAGGGTTCGCAGGAGGCCATCGGCTATCTATGCTAGGACCCCTCCAACTTTGCTCGGTGTGTTCCATGCTATAGCAAAGTCGGGGTACAGGTTTCGGGCGAGGAACAGATTCTCCCGTTGGAGCCTAGCATCTTGTTCAGCTAGTTCCCACTCGTGTTCCTGAGCTTGACGGCGGTGGCGGCGGCGGGTGTTGCGTTGTTCTCAATGTGTTCTTTCATCAGGGGTTTCCCCCATCTCTGAAGCTTTGTCCCAAGATACGGGCTGTGCCGGATCCCGTTCTTCGGCATCATAATGTCGCCACACGTTTTGGCGCCTGTTTCTCCATCGCCGAGCATCGCGCTAGGGAGGTTCTTCCTCTAGCATGGTGGATTCATCATCAGAGATGGGCGATGACTCCAGTCTCCCCTGAATGAAGAGGATGTTAGGGAAGAAAGGAGCAGGTGCAGCGATGTGCTTCTCCTCATCCTCCTTTGAGGGCGGAGGTGTCGGGGTGGTTGCTCATTGTGCTTTCCTTCCTCGGTACGAAATATCCATTTCCCTTCGCCGAGTGATCTGTGTCCACTCCTTAGTAGGCTAGGTGGACAACGGAGTTCGCCAGGTTGGGGAGGCCGTGGTTGGCTGGCCTTCTACCCTCTAGGGACTCATGAGCCCAGATTTGCGCGGGACCATGCCCTGTCGCGCTGTTAGCGGGGGCACGACTTGTGGTTTTTCTATAGCTCCCTATGGCATTCCCGAGGAGGATTTCTTCTTGGGTGGAGTTGCTATGTGGTGCATAGTTCCCTCTACATCCGCCACACAGCTCCTGGGCCGAAGGTGATCTTGCTCTTAAAGATGATGGCCATGGAGTTAGCGTTGATTGACGACACACCCCCTACTTGAAAAAATAAAATTTGCTAGGGGTGCCTATACCATTGGTAGACATCCCTCCATAAAGGATGGACTTGGCTTCCATGGGGGAGCCAAGGACACAAAGAGCCATAAGGCCCCCAACTTCATTATGAAGAAGGGGAAGGTGCCTGTGGCTAGTAGCTCTCATTCTTCACATGATAGAAAGAACCATACTTTTATCTATGCTCATGTTAAGAATGCTTCTTGTAATGTTCATCATGATGCTTGTGTTGATCATACTATGCCTGCTATGCATCATGATTCTATTTATTCTTCGTATGCCATAATTGCATCTTCTAGTTCTTCACATGTTCATGGTAGACCTAGGCGCCATAATCATGCTATTTCTCATGCGCCTAAGGATAGGAATGCATCTCATGGTCCTTTTATGCTATTTTGCACATTTGATGCTTCATCCGGGGCTCAAGCTAGATTATCAATAGCAGATGCACAAACCACATGATGGGGGAGAAGAAGATGTTCACTTCCTATGTCAAGAATAAGGATTCGCATGACACGATCATCTTTGGAGGTGGGAACCAAGGCAAGGTAAAGGGTTAGGTAATATAGCAATTACTACTGAGCATTCGATCTCAAATGTCTTTTTGATAGAATCACTTGGTTATTATTTGCTTTCTGTTAGCCAGTTATGTCATATGGGTTATAATTGTCTTTTTATAAATGTTGATGTAGCTGTCTTTACAAGGAGTGATGGTTCATTAGCATTTAAAGGTGTATTAGATGACAAGCTTTATTTGGTTGATTTCACTAAAGAGAATGCTGGTCTAGATGCAGGTTTACTTGCTAATACTAACATGGGATGGTTGTGGCATCGCTGTCTAGCACTTGTTTCGATGAAGAACCTTCATAAGCTTCTAAAGGGAGAATATGTGTTAGGACTAACTGATGCCTATTTTGAGAAAGATAAACCTTGTGCAGCATGTCAGGTAGGGAAGCAAGTGGGAACAAGTCATCCAAGCAAGAACATAATGATGACATTGAGACCACTAGAGCTACTTCACATGGATCTCTTCAGACCCGTTACTTACCTTAGCGTCGGGGGAAGTAAGTATGGTCTAATTATTATTGATGATTTTTCCCGCTTCACTTGAGTATTCTTTTTGCAATAAAAATCCTAGACCCAAGGAATCTTAAAACATTTCCTAAGGCAGACTCAAAATGAGTTCAAGCTAAAAGTGAAGAAGATAAGGAGCTACAACAGTTCTGAATTCAAGAACCTACAAGTGGAAGAGTACCTTGAGGAGGAAAGCATCAAGCATGAGTTCTCCACCCCTACACAACAAAATGGCATAGTGGAGAGGAAGAATAGGATGCTCATCGACATGGCGAGGACAATGCTGGGAGAATACAAGACGCAGAGTGGTTTTGGTCAGAACCGTGAATACAACTTGCCACGCCATAAATCGCCTCTATATTCATCGCCTCCTCAAAAAGATGGCATACAAGCTCCTAACCGGTAACAAACCCAATGTTTCCTATTTTCATGTATTTGTGAGCAAATTCTACATTTTTATTAAGAGAGGTAGGCATTCAAAGTTTGGTCACAAAGCCATTGAAGGGTTTCTACTTGGTTATGATTCAAGTACAAAAGCATATAGGATCTTTAACAAATCCCCTAGACTAGTTGAAGTCACTTGTGATGTTGTATTTGATGAAAATAATGGCTCTCCATGAGAGCAAGTTTATCTTAATGATGTATATGAGAATGAGGTTTCAAAGATCGCCATGAGAACTATGACAATAGGTGAAGTGAGACCACAGGAGCAAAAGGAACAAGATTGTCACACCTGGATCCAAAACCCGGGCGTGAGGTAATCATCAGGTGTGCTAGGACCTAGTCTCACACATATGATGACTCATGGTACAGAAACGAATGTCACATCTTTACTATATAATAGGAGTTCTATATAAAATAATTAAATAATTACATCATACGAAGACAATGATCCAGCAACCCAAAGTTGACTGGGAGATGACGGTCTAGACCTCTCACGAAGTCATCACAGCATCCTCCATGCACCTCATCCTGCGATACCTGTTCTTGACCTGTGGGGGGATGTGAGACAGCAAGGGTGAGCTCACATACGTTCAATGCTCAACAAGTTGTGGGGAATAATGTGCATGAACTTGCCAAAGGTGGGAGCTGATGTAAAGTGTAAGGCTTACCAAAGAGGATGGTTAAAGCTGAGTATCACTTTTAAAGTTTTTCAAAATTTTATTATCAGTTACTAAATATAAGTAGATACCAAACCAGAGTAATAATAGATCAAAATTAATAATAAACCACAATGCAATGCAAATGAAAAAATGAATTTAATTCCATAAATTAATCATGCGAGAGTCCTGAGCTGCTCATGACCGCGAGCTCGGCTAGTATACCAGTTTACACTCTGCAGAGGTGGTACCCTTTACCCACAAGTCATGTTACCCATCTACCATGGGGTTGTATGGCCCCATTCACATCTACCAAGGAAGCGATGCAGGGTAACACTATGAGACCTTTACAAAGTTCCACTAGCTTCCGAAAACCCGCTACAGTTTCTAGGAAGAGCAATGCAGGAATCCCTTGTCTGACCACTATCGCAGCAAAATCAACCCAAGAACCACCCTGCACGCCTACTCCCATACTGCCCTTGCCCCTTTCAGGTAAGTTAGTCTTCCACTAGCTTTCCTAATTAGTCAGCCAAGGGCATCCCATTCCACCCTTGTGGTGGCACGTGTTTCTCAAGTTAAGATCGATGTTCCAATTAATTATATTGATCTTGTCATGAAAAATAAGTAAAACAACAGTATAATTGGAACATTATCATAATGTAATATTAATCCTAAAACCATATAGAGAAATAGCAAGGACTACCCAAAAGTTCAGGGGTAAACAAGGTGTAATGATGACCAAACTAGGGTGACCTATTGGGTCCCATCAAAATTAAGGCTATGCATGCTGAAATGATTATAGAGAACATTATTGAGTAAATAAAAGTGATCAAGGGCACAACTTGCTTGGGACTTGAGATTCCAGGTACCAACTTGCTCTTTAAGTGACTTGTGACCTCACTACTAAACGTAGCAATACGAACAAACATGGTATAGACAAAATTAACATCACACCAAACATAAGAACAAACTGCATAATAATATTCTAAGCGATGCTATGAGATCGTGGGCTCGTGATCCACTAAAATTGGAGTTATGGTTAAGAAGTTGTGATTTATGGAAGATCCATGTGATTCAATTATTAAACTATATTATAAATTGATTAATAGACACCACATGAGAGAATATTCTATAATGATTAACCCAATTTTAATCTAAGTCATTACTTGATTAAAGATCATCTTTTAGTCAAATTATAACCATAAGCTCATAATACTATATTTACATTAGAAAAGCTAATTCCAATAAACATAGATTAATCAAATTAGTTACCTAATTATAAAAGTATGTGATATCGTATAATTAATGTTGCTACTGTGTAGTAAATATTTCTATGAGGCTGACGCAATTTGAATGGATCGAATCGGAGTTAAAATGAATTAGTTATGATTTTCCGAAGTTTTAAGTGGTAGATACAAAACAAATCAAGCGCATAAATTTAACCATATGTTCCATACTAAAATAAGGTTACTAGATAATAAACAATATTATCATGAATTTATTGCAACTGAATTGAATCAAAAAGAAATTAAAATAGAATTGTTATGGATTAATCAAGTCTATGGAATTATTTTTATACAAAGAAAATCATTTTCTAATTTAAGTTATGAATATTCCTACTAATTTTGGACTGGGGACACAATTTTCCAAGAACCCAGGGTCAGTCGTGTGAAACACAACAATTAGTTTTGACTAGGGCTGGACAGCGGGTTAATTCCCCTGAACTCGAGGGGCTCTTTAAGAATTTGCCACAGTCGAAGGGGTATGCATGCGTCCTAGCCATCCAATCATGGATCGAGGGCTCAGATTAGATCGGACTCCACTGAACAAGTACGCAACCATCACCGATGGATAAAGATCCAACGGCGCGGATTTCATCCCGCCCTATTGAAAGTTCCCTTTGGCCCGGGAACAGGATCTAGATGTCGCCTAGAGGGGGGGGGGTGAATAGGCGAATAAAGATTATCACTTTAAAACTTAAATCTTACTCTACTCGAAGACAGGATCGCAGTGGAGTGAAGAACCCTTCGAGTAGGTTGCAGTGGAATTGAAGTTCCTGTCTTACGAATATCCTGCACTTCTAGGAAAGCTAGTACCACAAGTAAGTAGTGAAGTGCAGATATATAAGCGAGTAAGACAGAGAGTCAGAGTACAATACAGAACAGAGCACATAGACGCAAGGATTTATCCCGAGGTTCGGCCAAGCCTGAAATGCTTGCCTAGTCCTCGTTGGAGTTAGCCACACCTAGGCTTGGAGTCTATTTCAACTCCTTCCTCCGTTTGCTCAGATCTGTCAGTATGACAGATAGAGCCTTTCACTATTGAGTGGGGTTACAACAGAACCGCGGCTGCTTACAAACTTCTTGGCAGCACCCCGGCAGAGTAACGATACGCTCAAGACCTTGCTCTAGCTCTAAGCAGCACTTCTCCTCTCTCTTAAGGCTTATAGCTGTGCCTTCTACACAAACTATAGAGTTACACACAAGAGGGAGAGTGAGAATTGATTCGAGTGAAGTCTACACTTGTTGGCTGCGCTTGTTCCTCACTTGGAGGCGCCTAGGAGTCCCTTTTATAGACCCAAGGGGCCTAGGAGCCGTTGGAATCCCATTTGGAAGGCAATACTTTATTTCTTTCGGGTGGCGCACCGGACAGTCCGGTGCACACCGGACATTGTCCGGTGCCCGATTTCTTTCCTTCTATGGCGAAGCCGACCGTTGGCAGTCTTGGAGCCGTTGGCACACCGGACATGTCCGGTGCACACCGGACAGTCCGGTGCCTCCATCTAGCCGTTGGCTCGGCCACGTGTCCCGCGCAGATCGCGCGGCCGACCGTTGGCCCGGTCGACTGTTGGCTCACCGGACAGTCCGGTGCACACCGGACAGTCCGGTGAATTATAGCCGTACGTCGCCGGTGAATTCCCGAGAGCGGCCAGTTTGCTCGAGCCAGCCTGGCACACCGGACACTGTCCGGTGCACCCAGACTGAGCAGAACCTTGGCTGTACACAGCCAAGCCTTTTGCACCTCGTTCCTGTTCTTCTTCTTTCTGTTTCTAACACTTAGACAAGTATATTAGTACACTAAAACCAATGTACTAAGTCTAGAAACATACCTTCCCTTAATTATTATATCCATAGCATTTCACATGCTTGAGCTTTGATGTTGGACTCATAAATCATCAAGTCGGCTTGACTTGATCTAGATTGACATTTCTTAGCTCCAACATCCTGCAAAGGTCACATAGAACATCTCCAAACATAGGAACAACCCAAACTAAAGATTAAGGTGAACTTAGCTCTTTTGGGCTGCTTCCAATTCTGGTTTTGACACTTGTTCTCCTTCTAGTGACCTTGATCTCCTTCTTAGAGCTTGATCTTGAGCCTTATGACTTACACCACATAACTGTAGCTGTTACCTCATTGGCTGTAAGTCAAGTTCTTATGTAGCGATCCTTGATGTGCCGTAGCTGTTCTCAACTCGATCACCCTTGACTTTGCAAGCCTTCTTCTTCACCCTTGGCTTTGGGTTCCTCAGCCTCCTTGACCTTCTCCCGTGCACTTGGTACCTCGAAGCTCTTCTTGCCTCCGTCCTTGGCTTGATCAGTTGTCTCCTAGCTACGCACCCGAGTCTCACTTTATGCAATGTCCATCCTACTTGTGATGTCCATCATGTATCCATAATTCAGTTCTTGGACCATCACAATTGTTCACTTGTGTTGAACCCTGTAGGCTTTACCTTAAGCACCTGTTCAACACTTAGTACACTTGTTAGTCCTTTAATTGAGTTGTCATCCAAACACCAAAACTCACAAGAGAGCTTTCAATCTCCCCCTTTTTGGTGATTGATGGCAACACAATTAAAGCTTACATAAGAATAAGATTTGAAGCACAAATTTTGAATTCTAAGTTTATAGAATGCTCCCCCTAAATATGTGCTTACTTCAAAAACATAATCTTGACCTCAGACGCCAATTTGCACATACTTAGGCAATTCGAAACATTTCTACACCTTAGCACTTTTTAGGATGCATTGTGTCAAGAATCAAACCATGATACTATAACACACAAATGCACATAATCAGAGTTAAACACCATTCAAATTAGTGGATATATCACAGGAATATCAACCTACCATTATTCACCATTAAGATACTAAATTAAACTAAGATACCAATTTAAAGCAATCTTAAAGCACCATTAACCACATGCATCATTATCCACATGACTGTCTATTTCAGAATGAACACAATAGATGCCAATTAATTCATAGCAACGGAAGCACTAGTCCATATGATGCAACACATATAATACTGCAGGAAGCATATGAATAACACACTAGCAAAGCTTAAACTAACACATGAATAACACATGTGCATTAAAGCTTAAACTAACACATCACCCCTTAGGATAAGCTTTCCTCTCAGGTTGAGATAAGCTTTAATGCACAAATTCTCCCCCTTTGACATCAAACACCAAAAACCATACTCGAGCAAGAACATAGGATAATGTCAAGGGACAGCAGGGTGACAAGGGGGAAAAACGACTATCAAAAACTCCCCCTTACTTATTGAACATATGCACTATCAACATTTAGGTAAGATACATATATGCAAAAAGATTAATACTCCCTTTGTACCTTTACCATGTTGTAGTGTACTTCCCATCTTGAAAGTATCTGATCTCTCAAGAGCTTCTTCACACTTGTGCCTGATTCTTTATCCTTACTTTTTCTTGTTGCTAAGACACCAAACTTAGAACAAGTTATAGTATTTGGCACAAGGAGAAACTTCCATTCTAATGATTATCAAAAGATGTCAATTGAAGTAGACTATCACGGCTACTAATTGAAAGATACCAATTGCAAAAGTTCATTTATTATCATAGCTCCATGATATTTAAGAATAAGCAACTATTATCACCAGATATTATGAGCAATTTAAAATTATGCACTTACTCACGACTTGAGATACCAATTTCTTGACTTACAGAGGTACCCAAGTCCTGATTGCTCTATTTCTTGCTTATCTTCTCTTTACCACCTAGAGACTATACAAGATTGCTCAAGAAACAGTTAGTCTCAAAAGACACAGGTTATGTGTGCTCCCCCTCAAGTTGTGCATCAAGTATTTGAATGACTTGCACTTTGCACATTCTAGCTTTCTCAGAGCTAGAGGGGATCACAACATACCTTGGTCACGGCATACTCCAACACTTTCATCCCAAAGAGATATCAATTAAATACCAAATTGAGAGCCACTTAATACAAATTGAGGGCTGAATGAAAGATTAATTAAATACAACAATGCATGCCTCAGTGGCACCTAAGCCAATTGGATACTCACAGGAAGTCTAACATTTACACGCAACTTAGACATGCTTAACAATCATTGGAGCACATATACCAATTGAAAGACAACACGATCATGTCTTAAGTACATCATAGTTAAGAAGGTTCTTTAGGTACACCAAAAGAAACAACATTCTAATGCATAAGCCACGATACTACCAATGAAAATGCAAGAACACAGCTATGATCACTATCAATGGAATTTCAAGATAATCAATAAATTGCATAGCTCCATTTTCCATACCTTTGCCCTTATGGGAGCACTTGTTATCACCAATTCAGGGCTCCTTTTGCTCATGCACCACATAGCTCAAAAGGGCTCAACATGGATTTGAAATTCACACAGTACCAAACTAGGGTAATCATGTGAACATGGACTAAACAAAATGTCAATATTTGCACATAGCATGACTTACACAAAGTTACAGGTTTATCCATATACACCAAGAGAGTTAATCGTTGTGGATATAACAAATGAAAGAGCTACCAATGAATGATTCAAAAGATATATCCTATAGAGCACCAGCCATGATTAAGCAACCATCATTATGATCCATTTAACACAGGCAATCATAAAGCATAACTACTCTAAGGACAGGTAGCACATCAAGCCAACTTAAGGGCAATACTAAATTGTAATTATGTACTTAAAATACACGGGGTACCGTCCTTTGGAGAGCATGTTGTAGATTCTCATCAAGGTCCTTTACTTGATTCACCAATAATGATTCAGGACCTACACACCTTATTTCACTTGAGATGAACATGGGATTAGTGTTTCACAATAATTCAACCTTGGGTCAATAAACACCAAAACAATTAACAGCTTAAGCATAGAGTTTTAGATAACTGTCTTAAGATCTCCCATGGTCTCCAGTCCATCTCAAGGCACCTGCATGGTCTAGTTAGCACAGTTTGGTACCCATCTCGGGATGGGTCCATAATGATCATCTAAATGTGCCTTTGGTACCCAAATGGCCTTTGTGCTAGTTCTAGGTGATCTCATTATAGATCTAGCACAAGTGTATGATTTGGGTCTCCTAAGTGAATGAGATTGACACATATTCACTTCTTTAGGAATCTTACCTTTATAACATACCTTTGATATATGACCCTGCTCACCACACTTGTAGCAGAAGCGTCGCTCAACCTGACATGACGCTTGTTGTTTGCCATTTTCCTTGGTGAGGGTCATCTTGGAGGATGCACATCCTTGATTCTTCATGACCGGACATGAAGTAATAATGTGGTCCTTATTGTTGCATCCAAAGCAACTTCTTGTCCCTTCATCCTTGTCTTTGTACGGACAGGATGCGATGAGGTGGCCTATCTCCTTGCATTTGAAACACCTCCTTTTTCCTCTTCCCTTTTTGTGCTTGAAGGACATGGAGAGATGATTAGTACAAACAACATGACTAATTGAATTTTTACCTTTTTCCTTGTTCATGTTGATTTCTTCATTTATAGCTTTGGGAACATTCTTCTTATTGAGCTTAACACTTGCTGCAGTTTTTCCTTTCTCAAGCTTCTTCACCACGCGCCCGTGGATATCTTGAGAGAGTTGAGCTAAGCGTCTTCTCCTCAGTTGTCGTTGCTTCTTATTCCCACAGAATTTCTTTTGTGACCCTAAAACTTGTTGCTCAATCAATGATTGGCTTTCTTTTGAGCAACACGGGTTAGCACATGGTGATATACAATTCAAATGTGCACACGTGCGAGAATGAGGTTCACATGAATTTAAGTTTGAAATTACAACCTCATGAGCAACATTAAGCATGATATGGTCATCAACTAATTCATTATGAGAATAAGATAGCATATCATATTTTTCACTTAGAGCAAGTTTTTCTAAATTTATCATTTCTACTTGACTCTTAAGCATAGAATTCTCAGTTTTAAGTTGAGCAACATCAGATAATACATCATGATTATTTCTTTGCTCAAATAAAATAGATTCATACCGTTGGACCAAATTATCATGAGAGTACTTTAGCTCCTCATGTTCTTTGGTCATCTTCTCCAGGCTGTCGTTGGTTTTGATGAGTGTTTCCTCTAGCCTGAGAAGCGTGTCGCCTTGTTCCTTGTTTCTTCTCAACAACTTAACCAAGAGAGCTTTGTCCGCTTTGTTGAGATGGTTGTAGAAACGGCGAATCTCCTCTTCTTCCACATCACCGGTCTCATTTTCCCTGCCATTATTATTAGTGGAAGCAATACAGGAAAATATACCTAGTGGTGATGAAGACTCATCCTCGCTATCATCCTCATATTCCTCCTCATCATCGCTTTCGTCTCCACTATCATTGTTAGCAATAAGACATTTATAACTAGTGGAAGACAAACCTGTCGGTGAGGTGGATTCATCGTTTGGGTGCCATCGTTCTTGTTCTTCTCCCTTTGAATGGTTAGTATCACAAGCAATATAGGGAGTAGAAGTAGTATAATTTGCCACAAAATATTTTACTTTAATTCTATTCCATAAATCATGAGCATCAACAAACAAATCATTATCACTACTCATGATGGCAAAATAGGCACTTCTAGAAAGAGACTCAACTAAGATGTTGCAAGCACGGTGATTGAGAGATAAACATCTTAGTTCATCATTAGAGGGATTTTTACTAATATCAGATGGAAAAATACTTCTACTAAGATCTGTCTCAAATCAGAATCAACACTCATGAAAGCATTATAAATAGAGACAGACCAAGATTTGTAATTAGAGCCATCGCCTAAAAGAATTTCTACAGTTACCTCTTGTGACGACATCGTTATCTCCGGACGGCTAAGCCCACACTGGAGAGGCCTTGCTCTGATACCAATTGAAAGTTCCCTTTGGCCCGGGAACAGGATCTAGATGTCGCCTAGAGGGGGGGTGAATAGGCGAATAAAGATTATCACTTTAAAACTTAAATCTTACTCTACTCGAAGACAGGATCGCAGTGGAGTGAAGAACCCTTCGAGTAGGTTGCAGTGGAATTGAAGTTCCTGTCTTACGAATATCTTGCACTTCTAGGAAAGCTAGTACCACAAGTAAGTAGTGAAGTGCAGATATATAAGCGAGTAAGACAGAGAGTCAGAGTACAATACAGAACAGAGCACACAGACGCAAGGATTTATCTCGAGGTTCGGCCAAGCCTGAAATGCTTGCCTAGTCCTCGTTGGAGTTAGCCACACCTGGGCTTGGAGTCTATTTCAACTCCTTCCTCCGTTTGCTCAGATCTGTCAGTATGACAGATAGAGCCTTTCACTATTGAGTGGGGTTACAACAGAACCGCGGCTGCTTACAAACTTCTTGGCAGCACCCCGGTAGAGTAACGATACGCTCAAGACCTTGCTCTAGCTCTAAGCAGCACTTCTCCTCTCTCTTAAGGCTTATAGCTGTGCCTTCTACACAAACTATAGAGTTACACACAAGAGGGAGAGTGAGAATTGATTCGAGTGAAGTCTACACTTGTTGGCTGCGCTTGTTCCTCACTTGGAGGCGCCTAGGAGTCCCTTTTATAGACCCAAGGGGCCTAGGAGCCGTTGGAATCCCATTTGGAAGGCAATACTTTATTTCTTTCGGGTGGCGCACCGAACAGTCCGGCGCACACCGGACATTGTCCGGTGCCCGATTTCTTTCCTTCTATGGCAAAGCCGACCGTTGGCAGTCTTGGAGCCGTTGGCACACCGGACATGTCCGGTGCACACCGGACAGTCCGGTGCCTCCATCTAGCTGTTGGCTCGGCCACGTGTCCCGCGCAGATCGCGCGGCCGACCGTTGGCCCGGCCAACCGTTGGCTCACTGGACAGTCCGGTGCACACCGGACAGTCCGGTGAATTATAGCCGTACGTCGCCGGTGAATTCCCGAGAGCGGCCAGTTTGCTCGAGCCAGCCTGGCGCACCGAACACTGTCCGGTGCACCACCGGACACTGTCCGGTGAGCCACCGGACAGTCCGGTGCACCCAGACTGAGCAGAACCTTGGTTGTACACAGCCAAGCCTTTTGCACCTCGTTCCTGTTCTTCTTCTTTCTGTTTCTAACACTTAGACAAGTATATTAGTACACTAAAACGAATGTACTAAGTCTAGAAACATACCTTCTCTTAATTATTATATCCATAGCATTTCACATGCTTGAGCTTTGATGTTGGACTCATAAATCATCAAGTCGGCTTGACTTGATCTAGATTGACATTTCTTAGCTCCAACATCCTGCAAAGGTCACATAGAACATCTCCAAACATAGGAACAACCCAAACTAAAGATTAAGGTGAACTTAGCTCTTTTGGGCTGCTTCCAGTTCTGGTTTTGACACTTGTTCTCCTTCTAGTGACCTTGATCTCCTTCTTAGAGCTTGATCTTGAGCCTTATGACTTACACCACATAACTGTAGCTGTTACCTCATTGGTTGTAAGTCACGTTCTTATGTAGCGATCCTTGATGTGCCGTAGCTGTTCTCAACTCGATCACCCTTGACTTTGCAAGCCTTCTTCTTCACCCTTGGCTTTGGGTTCCTCAGCCTCCTTGACCTTCTCCCGTGCACTTGGTACCTCGAAGCTCTTCTTGCCTCCGTCCTTGGCTTGATCAGTTGTCTCCTAGCTACGCACCCGAGTCTCACTTTATGCAATGTCCATCCTACTTGTGATGTCCATCATGTATCCATAATTCAGTTCTTGGACCATCACAATTGTTCACTTGTGTTGAACCCTGTAGGCTTTACCTTAAGCACCTGTTCAACACTTAGTACACTTGTTAGTCCTTTAATTGAGTTGTCATCCAAACACCAAAACTCACAAGAGAGCTTTCACCTATCTAACCACAACCACCCAATCGAGATCCAACAGTCACGGGCAAAACATTACCCAGATCTAATCCGGCGCATTCATTAGAAGATCAACGGCCACAACCATCGCACATCCGATCGGTATGCCGATCCCATCCAGATCGCTCATCGAGGGACCAATGGCTACCAATGCCTTTCCTTCCTCCTCACTTCTACTCGACCTGCAACCATCACCAGGCCCCCGAAACCCACGACCCGGTGCCCAGAACTCCTAAACGAAAGATGCTACATGGAGCAAAGACAAAGGCAAGATTGGTGGAAGGGTTCTCGGTGTGAACTGTGCGCGCAGAAGCACTGCCCGCACCGGGGCGCGGCATCACGGCCAAGACCCGCACCAACGAGAAATTGCTAGTATACCGGTGGTCCAACCTTTGCGCAGGAGCCATGGCCACCTTCTCTGCACCACGGTGAAGCTCTCAGACCCAACTCCAAGATCTCTACAGTGGTAAACTTGCCAAGCCCCGATGGCGACCAACCTCTCTTCTCTCACTACCGTTTCTTTGTTCAATTGGGTGCTCGGTTCTTTGGTGCTGAGTTAGGATGGGGAAGGTAGGGGTAGTGACGTGTATATATACACCGGAGTGTAGGTATCTTGCACGATTACCGGGAGTTTGTTGGGGAGGAGATCTCGGTGCTCGCACGGGTTTGTTACGAAGTCCCAGCGGCGAAGAAGGTCTTGACGAACGGGCCCATGCAGCAGGGAGCATCACCCATCTCCTGAGGAATATGCAACTGATGAAGCGGCCCCACCGCCCAGCGTATGATGACGGCACGCGCGGGCAGGCTACTAGACGAGTGGGCCCGCATGTAGGTGACGCAGGGACATGGTTCAGGCACGCGCGACGTGGAGTGAAAAGGTGAGGTGGGCCGGCAAGGGGGCACCCCGCAAGTGGGCCGAAATCAAGGTAGCAGGCCCAACAACGGGTTTAGTCTTTCTTTCTTTTTTATTTTTGTCCAATTAAAACCAAAATTAAAGTAGAGTTTGAACTCCAAAATTAGAATGCACAAGCAAAATGTTAGCATGGGATGCAGATATATATATATATTAATTTTTTTTAATTCATTTATTGTCCCATTTAGGTAATTATTTTCAAATATGTAATGTGTACATGTAATGATATATCTTAATAAAACACCACTTTGTGTGTGTAGTTTACTTGAAAGTGAATCAAAATTTGTTGGTCATTTGTTCTCAAAAGATATGAATCAAGAATAAGGCAACACAAATGTTAATGGTTAAAGACCTTCGTCCTTTGTAACATTATCTCCTTTACGATATAATAAACTCCGGACGAAGGTCATGAAGGACATACCTTCGTCATTACAATATGTAAAAATATAAACAGGGACATATAAAACATAGAAAGAGCATGAATAATTATCTTAAATCTTTAGATTATTCATATTGTCATTATATAATCATAAACAAACATTAATGATAGTAAATTACATTTGTACCTTCGGCTTGATAGAAGGTAAAAGTTCGAGAGTGACGTGCAAGTGATTACAGGTCAGCATGAACAGTACAGGGGTACTGTTCATCTATTTATAGGCACGGAACACAGCCCCGACAAAATTACATTCATGTCCTTGATAACTAATCATAACCATGACACAAACTATCAGGGACTATGCGGTCTTTTCCTCTTTAAGTCGGTGCCATCCTTCGTCTCAAGCATGTCGTCGTGCCGAAGCTCTTTCAATTGTAGCTTCGGCATACATCTTCATGTCACACCTGCTTGCATGTCATCTTGCCGAAGGTGTTTTTGCTTAGAGGACCTTCGGCGGAGAAGAAGGCCCCCAACAATATTCATTACCTATTTATTTTGAAAGAAGGTATCATATACTTTCATTTAAGGGTTTCTTGATTGTTTTAAGAGTAGGTATAATTTATGAGGAGAACAAATCAATGAAGTATCTTCAATTATTTATTTTCCCAGGTTTCAATTTTATGTGCTAAATTTAAAAAGTCTAGTCTAGATTTGAGTCATCTAAATTTAATACTCATTTAAATAAATGCTTATAGTGTATTATTTAATGAAATGAATAATCATTTAGTTGGACAGAAAACCTTTCTATTACTTCTTTTCTAAGTTAATTCTTGGTTTTAAAATTCAGTCTTCAAAATTCAAAGCTCAGGTATAATTTGAAATATCTAAATTTACTATTTTATTTCTTATTTATTTATTTTATTATTTTTCCCTTATACAAATTTTGGGCTTTACAAAGATCAACCTTCTTCCTCAACAATGGCGCTACCCCCAAGTCAAGGTGATGAACAGGTACCTCAAGTGGATGGCATGGATAAATGGAGAGCACATGACAAGAAGACAAGGAGGAAGAAGAAGTACCACAAGCACCTCCGACCCAAGTCCGCACCACCATTTAAAGAGATCATCTGGTGGACCAAATCTTAGGTGACATCAACAAGAGAGTAACTACTCGTTCACATATTGCTAATTTTTGTGAGCACTACTCCTTTGTTTCTTCTATTAAGCCTTTCAGTGTAGAAGAAGCTTTGCAGGATCCAGACTAGGTGATGGCCATGTAGGAAGAGCTCAACAACTTCAAGAGAAATGAAGTATGGAGCCTGGTGCCACGTCCAAAGCAAATGTTGTGGACACCAAGTGGGTGTCCCACAACAAGTAAGACGAGCACGTGGTGGTGACAAGAAACATGGCCAGACTTGTGGCAAAAGGTTATGCCCAAGTCTGAGGTTTGGATTTTGAGGAGACTTTTGCTCCTGTAGCTAGGCTAGAGTCTATTCAAATTTTATTAGCCTATGCTGCTCACAATTCCTTTAAGCTCATTCAAATGGACGTGAAAGGGCCTTTCTCAATGGGTCGATCAAGGAGAAGGTAGAAGTGGAGCAACCGCTGGCTTCGAGGATGACATGTATCTCGACCATGTTTAAAAGCTCTCTAAGGCGCTCTATGGGCTTAAGCAAGATCCACGAGCATGGTATGAATGTCCTAGAGATTTTCTTATTTCTAATGCTTTCAAGGTCAGGAAAGTTGATCCTAATGTTTTCATTAAGACATGTGATGGTGATTTGTTTATATGTCAAATATATGTTGACGACATAATATTTGGTTCTACTAATCAAAAGTCTTGTGAGGAGTTTAGCAGGGTGATGATGCAAAAGTTTGAGATGTCTATGATGGCCGAGCTGACATACTTCCTAGGATTTCAAATGAAACAACTCAAGGAAGGAACGTTTATCTCCTAAACGAAGTACATGCAAGATATCCTCAAGAAGTGTGGGATGAAGGACGTGGGAGGTAAGTCCATAGATCAAAGGTATACCTGTCTATGTTAGGATCCTTCCTTTATCCATGTGCAAGTAGACCAGACATTATGCTTTCCATTTGCATGTGTGCTAGATTTCAATCCAACCCCAAGGAATGTCACCTTCTGGTCATGAAGTGGATTCTTCAATATTTAGTTCATACGCCTCACTTCGGGCTCTGGTATCCTAAGGGGTCTACCATTGACTTAATTAGATACTCAGAATTTGATTATGCCAGGTGCAAGGTTGATAGGAAGAGCACATCAGGAACTTGTTAGTGTCTAGGAAGGTCCCTGGTGTCTTGGAGCTTAAAGAAACAAAATTTTGTTGCCCTGTCCACCACCGAGGTTGAGTATGTTGCCACAGGCCAGTGTTGTGTGCAACTACTTTGGATGAGGCAAACCCTTCGGGACTTTGGCTACAATCTTATTAGAGTCCCACTCTTATGTGACAATGAGAGTGCAATCTGCTTGATGGATAATCCTATTGAACACAACCGCACTAAGCACATAGATATCTAGCATCACTTTGTGAGAGGCCACTAGTGGAGGGGAGATATTGATATTGGCCATGTTAGCACCGATCACTAGCTTACTGATATCTTCACCAAGCCTTTAGATGAGAGAAGGTTTTGTGAGCTACGTAGTGAGTTAAATGTCTTAGATTCGTGGAACTTGGATAGATTAATAGCATACCTGTGTTTATATGCCTTTGATCATGTTCTTAAGCATTATTGTACTTTATTGCTTATTTTGGTGCTCAAGTTGTAGAATGTCATCTTCAGACCTCACAAGTCCTTATGCATTGATGCATATGTTAAGGGGGGATATGCTACAACTTGACCCTTTTTAGATTAAAATCTTGTTTGAGATGATCTTGTAGTCTTAAAAGGTGCATAGAAAGGGAAATGGTGAATTTGACAAAGGAAGACTCTTCCATTGGTGAACGGTATCATTGTACTTTGTCCTTAAATTCATTTGGTTCTTCATTGTCCTTGGTTTTCATTCGATTTTCTAGTGAGGCAATGAGGTTATAGGCCACTATTTCTCCGTTTTAGTGCTTAATGCCAAAGGGGGAGAAACTAAGGCCAAGCAACCGAATCAACCACCACTTAGAATTTTAAAAGATTTTGAGTCTTTAACTTGTCTTTTTTATCAAACCCTCTTGATTGCAAAGAGGAGCTCTCTTATTGCAAAATCTACTCTCTTTGTGTGGTATGGTTTTCTTATGGAAGAAAGGGGAGTTTTTGGGAGTTTAATAAAACAAGTGTTTGAAAATGGTTTGATTTGCAAACTCCAAGTGTTTTTGACTTGGAAGTTAGAAAAATGAGTTTGATTGCAAAATTCAAAAACGATGGTGGCTTAGTGATCCAAATATGCCAAATCCTATGTTTATTCATTTGTTTAGTTTGGACTTTAATTTGCAATTTTTGGCTCATATTTGGTTAAGTTAGTAAGTTTTGAGTTGCTTTAGGTGTGTTGGCATAAATCACCAAAAAGGGGGAGATTGAAAGAGAAATGTGCCCTTGGGCCATTTCTAGTTGTTTTGGTGATAAAATTCTAACACACCACTTTGAACTAACTCTCTTAATATGAGCATGAGCACAGGTGTAGCAAAGGCAAATTGAAGGTAGCAAGTCCGTATGAGTTGAATCGGAGGGCTAATGTGCAACTTTGAGCAAACCATAAAACACAAGGTTTAAGTGTTTGGATAAGTTGCATACACCCTACTCTGTGTTTCTAGCACCTTGTTTTGGCCATTAACTCAGTTTTGCAAAGAAAGTGCCTTTTGGACTTAGTTACAAGCATATTGCAAATCCATGTAAAAAGAAGTGAAAGAGGTATTGTGACAGAACCTCCCAAGGTATTAGGCCAACCTACAGTTGTCCTTGTCCTAAGAACCTCGAACAACCCTGTAGATGCACATAATCACTCGACAAGTTCGGTAACTGTATCCTCATCTTTTCGCCCAAGAGCGTTTCACCCGTCACGTAGATATTACATCACATCGGAGGAAAGAATAAGCAGAAGCAATTTACAATAACTTAATTTACATTCATCAAATATATAAAGAGAGTATTATTATTACAATACCAGGGTATTGTGAGTGCATAAAGTATTATTATTATTATAGACCCGGGAGGCAAAACACCCTCCCACACAAAAGTTGTTAAATATGGGAGGACAACATCCTCCCGCAACCATCTTCACTGCTGGGACTCTTCCTTGGGTACCACCTTTGAACAGAAACAACAAAACTCTGCTATTTCATCACCTACAACAACATGGGTTTGAAAACCCTGAGTACGGAGTGTACTTTCGCAAGTCTTACCCGACAAAAGAAAAAGACTCTCAAGGATATGTTGGCTTGAGGGAGTCAAGGTAAGGCTATTCAAGAATCAAGTCTCTATTTGCAGAAATGCTTACTAACAGTGGATCCTTAAAAATCCAGTTTTATTATCAGGTTAAGTTATTACCTGAATCTAGAGTTCTTCCTATCCTAGTTTCAAGCACTTAGCCTACACTAGCCATCTTTTCATCATCCCTTTAGTTTACTGGATTGCTACGTGTAAGTCAGTGACCAAGTCTTCATGTCCGAGAAAGTAATGGTGATCCGAATCGATTAATACTCAGCTGAGGATCTCCAATCACATGACATATGTAGCACTTAACCCTTGCATATGTCAACTCGCCACCGGGTTCCTTAAGACTAGACTAGGTTCACGCCAACCGAGAGCACAGATACACCACCATCCAGCCTCTTGCCATGGAGGGTACACGCTACTACTCTCGCCATCTCTCCACTCCCATTGCGTGTTGGCCTTTCTGGTATTAGTCCTGCCCGAGCAAAGCTTACCCATGATGAGGCATGTGACCAGTTAAAGGGTCATCAGTCAGTAGGCCCACATCGGCACAGTCCTTAAGCGACTCAGACGGAGACACTACACCAAGACTCTCTTCTCGTGCAAGTCACCCGCCCGGTCTCAGCTTTATTATTTAAAATCCCAAAGCTTGGTACCTGGTAGAGGTACATCTTTTCCGATGTTGAACCCATCATGGCCATGATGGATCCACCATCAAGTTTTATTTTGAAAACATCCCTTTCCATCTGAAGCATCATCTTTTGTTAGAACCAAAACATTTTGTTTTCTAAAGCGAGACTAAGCATCAGAAAACCTTTAATAAAGCAGGTAATCAAGGCATGGTAGTCAACATCAAGGAAGGAAATGCAGCAATTGTGTAGCACTCAACTCCTATCACCTAATGCATCATTAAAGTGATAAAGAGTTTAAAATAACAAGGAAGGTAATGCACCGGGGCTTGCCTTGTGTGGTAGGGGATTCGGGATCTGTTCCACAAATATCAAAGCAAAACAGTTCCCGGTAGGTGGAGTCTCAGTTGGTGGTGCAGCTTCTTCTTCTTCTTCAATAACTACTTCTTCTTCGTTTTCTATACATAACCATACATACATGAATGCTCATGTGATGCTATGAATATGCAATCATAATAGAGATACTTCAAGTTGTATCTTGAATACAACTTTCATTCACGGTACATCTAAGTTACTAGGGTCTTCTAGGTTAGCACCCAAGTATGGTTAGGCAGTTTCATTCTAAGAAACTAGGGTTTTGGGGTTTTGGGATCAAACAATGTCCAAAATGTCAAACTTCACCCAAGGACTTTAATTATCATATTAAGCTTACCTAAAAAGTTTTATGATTTTTGGAGTTATCAAATAATTTCTAAAATTCCAAAGGTCTAGGTTTAGGCCTTCTTAAATACTAATTAATTCATGGTTGGGCCTAAAAATCTTGGAACTATTTTTATTAAATACTATAGAAATTTAGGAGTCTATTAAAATTGGTCTCATATTTTCTAGCATTTTTCTAGAATTTTCTACAAATTCCCTAATCTGGTAGAAAAAGAAAAGAAAAATGGTGAACAGTGGTGGGCTGAAACCATCCCGAGTCAGCCCACGCCTAGGCGAAACGCGCTCGCTCGTGCGCTCGTGTTGGTGGCTTTACATAGAGGACCTCGGCGTTTTGAATAAACAGTCAAGAACCCTGGGCTATTTCCTTATCTCACTGATGTTTGCACTTAGACCCTTCCTCTTTCTTATCTTCGCAATTTCCCGTCCCCGATGGTGATCGCCGGTGAGCATGCCTTTCGGCGAACCTGTACCAACCAAGACAGTCAACGACCAGGGGTCTGACTTGGCAGACACCTAATTCCACCCCCGGTGACACTAATTCCCCAATCAATTGCACTAATCCAGACCAGAGCATGCTGCTCACGACGACGACGAAAACTAAGAAGAAACTATAGTGTTTAGGGCAATCCAACGCGATCTAGTTCAATCAATCGAGCCTACAAGCAACAGGAGACCTAAGAGATGCTAGAACATCCAACAGAGAGGCATGAACCCACCAGAGGAAGGCTGGCCACGGTGAGATGTCTCATGGCGGCGTTCTGATCGATTTGGGGAAATGGGAAATTGGGAGGTTCTGGTGGACGATCGAGGTGAGAGCTAGTGCTTTGGGTGCATGATAACCTATCAGAGCTCACTGGGGTCAATTTATAGAGTTCATCAGCGGTGGCGCCCAATTTGAAGAAATCGCTCTAGCGGCCGAGAATAGGGAGTGAGTCACCGGCACAGGTTATCGTGGCTGTTACCATGGCAAAGCCTCCAGCGATGGACGGACACGCTAAGGCGATTCACTGCGATGTGGTATTGCACTTAGGCATGTGGCGCACAAGCGGCAAGCGACCAACTCTTGCGATGGCATCTCAACCGGTCATGGGGCAAGTGGGTACGATGGCAGCTCACAATCTCATTCGTGGTCATGATCTTTTCACTGGTCCGATAATATCCATGCCGCGCCGTGCACGAATCATAGCGGCCGACGCGAATCCACGCGCGAGATCACCGGTGGCAAGGGGCGATGCATCTGAGGATCTTTTTTAGTCTATTGTACAATGGGAAGCCCCATTCAGAGTGCTTGACCGAGCAATTTGTGAGGCTTTGATCTCCGATTTCGATGTGGCAACATGTTAATCCCTCTATAACAAAGTTGTTGTCCTATAATCCCTCTTTAACTTTGTTATAGTAACCATACCCAATCAATCATTGAATCCTACTCAAAATCGCTTCCAAAGTTCATCCTACTCAAAAATTCAGACTCAGAGTTGACTGACAGTCCGACTTTAAGCCTATTTATCTCCCATTTATGTACAACACCAGTGCTTAGTTACTTAATCAAACATGTACCCCTAATATAGCTCTACAAGTTTGCTATATTGACCTAGGGCAGAATCCTTGTAGATTTTAAGATATTGAGCTCCAAAGTTGACCTCATTTCACTGAAATCCAGACTTAGCCCTATAGTGTTCATGGGGTACTTTTGCAAATAAGTCCAAATTCCTCCACACTACTTGAAAATCCTTCAATGTAAAAGTTACTTGGCTTGTGATGTTTTATCATTTTGATATTTACACTTTGGTCCAAAAGTGCCTAGAATTTACATCTACCCCCCTAGGGTTCCAATTAGGTTTTCTAAGGTTTCTTTTAGGGTTTTGAGTACTTTAGGGTTTTTGTGCCACTAAATTTCATCAAATGTGATACCTTGTGAACATTTCTCATGGCTTATGAGATCTTTACTTATTTCGGCTTCAGTTTCATCCATAAGCCCTAATTCCTGGGTTAAGTATCCTACCCTAGGGTTAATCATACATCAAGTCACCTCATCACAACTTGTTTGAAGATTTTACCTAGTGAATGCATCCTAGGTGTAACAATCAACATGAAATGTCAATGCACATGATGTTATGCTCAAGTTTTAGTGCCAGTAACACCAGAGGTGTTACATCCTTCCCCCATAAAAGAATCTCGTCCCGAGATTTAAGGTCCTAGGGTAAGTAGTGGAAAAGGAAACGCGTCACATCTTTATTTCCTTCTTTGTCTTATAGAGATGGGGGTGGTATGGGGTTTATTCCAACTTTACAACTAAATGTACATATCTTACAGGTTACATGAAGCTAAAAACCTAGGAAAATTCTTTTCTAAGCAATCTCAAGTCTCCCAGGTAGCTTCATCTTCAGTATGCTGGTTCCATTGTACCTTATAGAATTTAAGAGTCCTTTTTTGGGTGACCCTGTCCTTTTGATCCAAAACTCGAATGGGATGTTCTGAATAAGTTAAGTCGGTTCCAAGGCAACATCTACCACATCGATGGTTTGATCAGGAACCCGAAGGCACTTCTTTAATTGAGATACATGGAACACATTATGCACTGCAGACAATGCTTCTGGCAGTTGAAGTCGGTATGCCACTGGTCCACATCGTTCAAGAATAAGAAACGGGCCAATATACCGGGGTGCCAGTTTCCCTTTTACCCCGAAATGGTTCACACCCTTCATTGGGGATACTTTCAGATACACATGGTCATTAACTTGAAAGCCCAAAGGTTGACGTCGCTTATCCGCATAATTCCTTTACCGAACCTGTGCCTCTTTTAAGTTGTGTATGATCCGTCGGACTTTTTCTTTCGTCTCTTTAACCATGTCAGGCCTGAAAAACTACCTTTCTCTAGGTTCTGACCAATTTAAGGGTGTTCGGCACCGTCGTCATATAGTGCTTCAAATGGTGCCATCTTAATGCTTTCTTGATAACTATTATTATAAGAAAATTCCACCAAGGGCAGACAATCATCCCACTTTTGCGGAAACTTCAGGACACATGCCCGTAACATATTTTGAAGGATTTGATTTATTATTTCAGTTTGTCCACTTGTTTGACGATGATAGGCCGAACTATGGAGCAACTTGGTACCCAGAGACTTATGGAGCTCTTTCCAAAATTTGGATACAAATTGTGGTCTGTGGTCCGACACTATTGTCCTTGGGACCCCGTGCAAACTGAGAATACGAGCAATGTATAACTAGGCATAGACAACAACTGGTTGATCTGTCTTGACGGCCAGAAAATGGGCTATCTTGGTAAGACAATCAATTATAACCCCGATAGAATCAAATCCTTTTGCTGTTCTTGGCAACCCCACAATGAAATCCATGCTAATATCCTCCCATTTCAAGTTGGGATGGGCAAGGATTGCAATGGTCCAGCGGTCTTCATATGCACTGCCTTGACACGTTTGCAGGTGTCACATCTTGCCACATAGCGTGCAATCTCAATCTTCATTTTCATCCACCAATAGTGTTGTTTTAAGTCTTGATACATTTTAGTACTTTCAGGATGAATGGAATATCGACTAAGATGAGCTTCATCCAAAATTTGTTGGTGGGCCTCAGTATTTTTAGGCACAACTATGCGATCATTGAACCATATTATTCCTTGACGTCTTTTCTGAAGAAATTAGCTTTGTCGGCTTCTATTTTCTCATGAATATGTTTCATACCCTTATCGGTTCTTTGGGCATCACTAATTCTCTGTAGAAGAACTACTCAAGCTTTAACTGTGCCAAAGTTATGTGTTGTATCATATCCAGGTTTAACCTTTCCATTTCTTGACATATTGTGGTGTCAGGGGCCCTTACGGCAAGACAATGACAAGAAGCTTTGCAACTCAGTGCATCTACCACCACATTGGCTTTTCCTAGGTGATAATGGATTTCCGAGTCATAATCTTTAATTAGCTCAAGCCATCTTCTCTACCTCGTGTTCAATTCTGACTGGGTAAAGATATATTTCAGACTTTTATGATCTGTATATAAATGACAAGTATTTCCCAAGATAATGACACCATATCTTGAGGGCATGAACAACTGCAGCTAATTCCAAGGCATGAGTTGGATAGTGCTCCTCATGCCGGCGTAGTTGTCTTGAAGCATAAGCTATGACTCGGCCCTCTTGCATTAGGACACATCCAAGTCAACTACCTAATGCGTCACAATACACATCAAAAGGTTTTTCAATGTCCGGTTGAGCCAACTCTGAAGCAGTGGTCAATAACACCTTCAGCTGCTCGAAGGCTTCATTGCATTTTGAGGACCAGTCAAACTTTGTATCATTCTTCAATAAACCTGTAATAGGTTTAACAATCTTGGAAAAATGCAGAATAAACCTGCGTAATATCCAGCTAGTCCAAGGAAACTTCGAATTTGATGTACTGTAGTTGGTGGTTTCCATTTTAGAATATCCTGGACTTTGCTGGGATCGACCGCAATTCCTTTTGCAGATAATATATGTCCAAGAAACTGGATTTCCTCCAACCAGAACGCGCATTTGCTGAACTTAGCATACAATTGGTGCTCCCTTAAGCGCGTTAACACGATCCGTAAGTGCTTAGCATGCTCCTCTTCATTTTTGGAATAAATCAGGATGTCATCAATGAAGACCACCACAAATTTATCCATCTCGGGCATGAATACCGAGTTCATTAAGAATGTGAAGTGGGCTGGAGCATTTGTCAATCCGAAAGACATAACCAAATATTCAAATAATCCATACCATGTAGTGAACGCGGTCTTGGGTACGTCTTCGGGTCGAATATGGATCTAATGATAACCTGACCTGAGGTCAATCTTGAGAATACCCGAGCTCCAATAAGTTGATCAAATAAAATATCGATCCGGGGAAGAGGGTACTTATTCTTGATGGTGACCTCATTAAGGGGTCGGTAGTCCTTGCACGTTCGAAGCGTTTGATCCTTCTTTACGAAAATTGTGAATCCCCAAGGTGATGAACTAGGCCTAATGAACCCTTTCTCAAGCAAGTCTTGGAGTTGAGTCTTGAGTTCTGCCAATTCATTAGGTGATATTCGGTACGATCTTCTAGAAATAGGAGCTGTACCGGGCTTTAGTTCAATCACAAATTCCACATCCCTTTCTAGAGGCAACCCAAGTAAGTCTTCAGGAAAGACATCCGAGAATTCACATACCACTAGAATATCCTGAATTTCTTGTACAACAGCTTCATTGACTCGTCTAGATGGTTTGGCTGGGACAGCTACAGGGATGGACAGTTGAATCTCTTCATGGCCATGGCTCAATTTGATGGTCCTTACGTCTCTATTGATGATGGCTTTATGCTGGGCTAACCAATTCATGCCCAGTATTACATCTATGTCTTGCCCCTTTAAAACAATCATGTTGGTAGGAAATTCCTGTCAAACCAATGTTACTGGTATACGGAAAGCTACTTCCTTAGTAAATATTCGTCCCCCAGGTGAGTGAATAATAAATCCTTCCCTTGATTCAGTGCAAGGAATGCAATGCTTTTCCACAAAATTCTTGCTTATGAAGGTATGTGATGCACCAGAATCGAAGAGAATAACCACTAGGTAATTAGCAACAAGGTACGTACCCATCATTACCGGCTCGCCCTCCGGTGTTGTAGCCACTTGCGTACAATAAATCCGTCCAGTTTTTTTGAAATTTTTGCCCATTGAAGTATCATTACCGGAATCTGTGGCTTTGCCGTGTGCTCGACTCTTTGCTGAGTGCTTTTTGTCGGGCACTCGGCAAAGCCCAGTTCTCGGTAACGATCACGTTTGCCGAGAGCAGGACTCTCGACACAGAAGTACACTCGGCAAAGATCTCTTTGCCGAGTTCCAAACACTCGGCAAGGTGGCTCTTGGCAAAGGGCCGTCAGCAGCCGTCCATAGCTGACAGCTATTACCTTTTGCCGAGCGCCGAGCTCTGGCACTCGGCAAAGATGTTTCTTTGCGGAGTGTTAAATGGCTTACACTCGGCAAAGCCTTTCTTTGCTGAGAGTCATTTCTGGACACTCGACAAAGTACATTTTATTTTTTTATTTTCCAAACCAAACTTTTTGTGGTATGTTTCTACACTATGTAGACCTACATGTACCATTTTGGGACAATTAGAAAAGTGTTTTCTATAACTACTGATTTAGTTCGTTTATTTGAATTTCTTCGTAAAATTCACATTTGAACTGCAAGTCACTCAAAACTTGGAAAACTGTGCATGCAAAAATGATTTCCATGCTATTTAGCACAAGTTACGACCGATTTCAGGAGCGGACCAGAAACTTCGAGCACCAAGCTCACTAAACATGGCCGTGAACTTGCCATCCACATGTTTAAAAATTGTATAAACACAAACAAAGGCAGAAAACGATAAAACTTGTCCACATGTCATGATATCATATATAGAGGCTGTGATAAAAATTTGAGAAAGTTTCGAGAAAGATGTGACGCACTATGTGTACAAACCTAAGAGAACCACATTGAAACTCTATGATTTCATGTGTGGATCTCTTAGGTTTCTACACATAGTTCCTCATAACTTTTTCGAAACTTTCTCAAATTTTTATCACAGCCTCTATATATGATATCATGACATGTGGACAAGTTTCATGATTTTCTGACTTTGTTTGTGTTTTATACAATTTTTAAACATGTGGATGGCAAGTTCACGGCCATGTTTAGTGAGCTTGGTGCTCGAAGTTTCCGGTCCCCTCCTGAAATCGGTCGTAACTTGTGCTAAATAGCATGAATATCATTTTTTTCATGCACGGTTTTCCAAGTTTCGAGTGACTTGCAGTTCAAATCTAAATTATCCAAGAAAAATCCATCAAACGAACTAAATCCAATAGTTTTAGGAAACACTTTTATAATTGTGCCAAAATGGTACATGTAGGTCTACATAGTGTAGGAACACACCACAAAAAGTTTGGTAGGGGAAAAAAAAATATGCTTTGCCGAGTGTCTAAAGGTAACACTCGGCAAAGCCTTCTTTGCTGAGTGTCCGGCGTGGGGCACTCGGCAAAGACCTATTTGCCGAGTGCCGGTGATCTGGCACTCGGCAAAGACTATTTTTAAATTAAAAAAAGCCTTTGCCGAGTGCCCGCGATCTGGCACTCGGCAAAGAAGTAAAACATAACGTACCGAGGCCCTTCTCCTTCTCCTTCTCTCACTCATTCACTACCAGCAGTCACTCGCTGCCGCCGCTCCCCGTCGTCGCTCCCCGCCGTCGACTCTGCCGCTCCCCGCGCTCGGCTACACCCGCCGCGCTCCTCGCCATCGAGGCCCCTCCTCGCCACGCCTCCCCGCGACCGCGGCCACCGCCCACGCGCACCGGCCGCCGCCGCCACGCCCCATCGCGTGCCACCAGCGCCGCCCTCACGCTCCCCACGCCCCCATGCTCCCCACGCCCCGTCGCGCACCACCAGCGCTGCCCCCCACGTGCACCACCATCGCCCGGCCCTGTCACGCGCACCATCTGCCCCCACGTGCACCACCACTGCCGGAGGTTGCCTCCTCGCGCTGCCACCGTGCCCGGCCATGCCATGCGAATCATCTTTGCCCCCACGCGACCCACGCCCGACCCCGACGAGGCCGGATACGAGGATAGGGCGGATGTGGTGGCCACCACGAGCTGTAAGAAGCTTGTCGTGGACATGCACTATGAGGCCCGAATCTAGGCCATCGTCAGCTACCATGGCTCCGTCCTTGGGGAGAAGGTGACCAAGCTGCAAGCCTGAACTATGTCGTTGACCAAGGATCAGTACCTGCAGGTAAAGTCATGCATGTTTGGTACCAGTACTCCATGCATGAATTTAATTTTATCTTCTCATATGCACTTTACGTGTTTACTTTGTAGATGATTCCACATTGGTGCGCCGCACATCCTTTGTGTTGGGAGCAGATGGTGGATAGGTGGTGCTCGCTTGAGTGGGACGAGGCGCACAACGCTAGCCGGGAATGGCGTCTGATGATGCAAGGTCCCTCCCACCACCAAGGCAGCCGCAGCCTAGGCCTATATGCAGAAGCATGGGTAAGCCCTATTTTTTATTTAGGTATATAGCACTGGATTAGATATTATTTCTAACTATCTTGTTGGTTTTCTTGCAGCGGCGTCACATGGTGGCCAGCCCTGCTCCATCTTCTCGGCCTATGCTATGGCCCATAAGGGCAAGGAGACGTCCGATGTCACCAACAACCCTGATGATGGGCCCGAGGCCTACACCAACCCCGCCGTCTATAGCCGCCTTCATGACTACACCACCATGGCGCAGGAGGTCCATGGCCCAGAATATGACCCGAGCACCAAGCAGATCGACCCTGATGTGATGAGGGTCGGAGGAGGCAAGAGACATGGGCGGTACTAGATTGCCGATGGGGCAATCGACTCATCCTCCACTCCTACTCTATCTCAGGTGCGAGGCAAGGAGCACGGGCTCGAGTCCAGCCATACGACCTCGGCACGACAGCTCACAACTTCGCATATAGCAACTCGAGGTTAGTGCTTCTGTAACTCGAGTTATATACCTTCTCTTTGAGTTACTTTAACGTTGGCTTGTAATATTACAGACCCAGCTAGAAGAAGAGAGGAGGGAACGCCTGGCAGATCAGCAGAGGATGGCGGAGATGTTTCAATACATGCAGAGTCTTGGCGCTGCACAGGGTTTCGCTCCGCCACCTCCATTGTTCCCTACAATGGACCCTGCTCTATTCCATACTCCTGTGAGTATCAAAATTGTAGTTAAATATTGGTAATGCATCTGGTATAATGCATGCAATCTCTTCTCTGTGCAGGGACAATCAGGGGCAGCATCCAACAACCCTCACGAACCGCTCAGCCCAACACAGCACCAGTCCAACCACCCACCTCAATGAGAGTTATGTTTTTAGTGTTCAAACAAAAAAACTTATGTTGAATACTTATGTCAGAGCTTTAGACTTATGTGTTCATACTTCTGAACTTGTGTTGATACTTCTGAACTTGTGTTGATACTGTTTGTGTTGAGAACTACTGAACTTATGTTTGTATATTAATGTTTGTGTTGGATATTTATGTCTGTGATGACCTGTGATGTATATATGTGATATCTGTGAAATATCTTTTGTTTGTTTGGATGGAATAGGAAAAACAAATAAAAAGGTGTGTACTGGTCACTTTGCCGAGTGTGACACTCGGCAAAGAGGTACTTTGCCGAGTGTCAGGACCATAGCACTCGGCAAAGAACCAAGACCTGGGCACCGGTATAGGTTCTTTGCCGAGTGCGGTGGCTCTGGCACTCGGCAAAGAGGTACGCTTAGCTGAGGTGTCCTGTAAAGCACTCGGCAAAGAATCTGACATGGGGACCCACTGACAGATTCTTTGCCGAGTGCTGACCGGCAGACACTCGACAAAGGAAATAATATTTGCCGAGTGTATTAGAGACACTCAGCAAAGGTAACTCCTTTGCCGAGTGTCACCTAGGACACTCGGCAAAGACGCCGTCTCTGTCACCCCCGCCGTGACGGTGGCTTTTCTTTGCCGAGTACTGCCTGGCACTCGGCGAAGTCTGTGCTGAGTGCCCAAGAAAATGTACTCGGCAGAGAAGGCTTTGCCATGTACTGTTTGTTGAGCCCTCTTTGCCAAGTGCGACACTCGGCAAAGCGGTCGATTCCGGTAGTGTATTAGTCGTGTTCCCCTTTCCTTGGTTGGAGCTCCCAGAGTTCTTTTGGAAATGGGTTTTATTTTGCTTCAGGTATGGGCATTCCTTGATGAAGTGTCCAGACTTTCCACAGTAAGCAACCAGTGGAAGAACTAGGGAGAGTAGGGAAAGGAGTACCAAGGGCACTCGGCTGATTGGTAGGAGCGGGGGCAGTGGCGGGACGAATAAAAATAGGCTGCTTAAAGGGATATGAAGGTGGGCAAGACAAAGAGCAATTTTGATTAAAAGGTCGGATAACCAACCTTGTTCTCTTTTTCGGTCCTTGATTTGACCTTTCACCTCCAAACCCCTTGGATTTCCCATATCGTGCATTTTTGGCTTCGACCGCCAGTGCAGTACTGATAGCCCTACTGTAAGTAAGGTCCAAGCAGGTTGCCATTTTTAGCTGAAGCCTGTCATTGAGTCCCTCATAAAACAATTCTTTTTCTTCAGATCTGTATTTACTTGATCAATGGCATACTGGGATAGATGATTGAATTTGTTGAGATACTGCTTTACAGTATGTCCCCCTTGCTTTAACCGGATGAACTCTTCTTGTTTCATATGGAGCACTCCTTCTGTAACATAATGCTCCCAGAATGCTAGCTTGAACTCCTCCTAGGTGATCTGATGTCTAGCCGGCTGAATTGCTACAAAATTTGCCAATCAAGTATTGGGCCCCCCTCTTAGTTGTTGTGCAGCAAATAATGACTTCTGTGTCTCTGTACAACGAATCAACCTAAACTTCTGTTCCATCACTCTTACCCACTCATCGGCTTCTAAAGGTTCTTCCACTTTAATAAAGAGCGGGGGTCGAGTCTCTAAAATTCCAAATATGTAGTTTTTCACGGTCCTTGAGGAGGAGCTCTCCCACCATGTTGTTGAAATTGATGACCCACCATTTCGCGCAAGAAGCGCATATTATCCACAGTGGCATTGACCAAGGCAACAATAGCATCGGCCAAAGTTGGTGGTACCGGTGGCAGGTTAGGAGTACCTTCCCGACCATGGGAAGTCCCCACACCATCATGTGCGCGAGTCCGTGATGGCATCTGAGGAAAAGAAACATTTGGAAAAAATACAACATGCCAGCATACACCATCATAATACATTATCAAAATGTAATAATTATACAGACTCCAGCGTACAACTTGACTTCAATACTTATTTTACATAAGCATAACATCTAAACTACACTATTCTAGTCTTCGTCATCCTTTGTTGCTTCATTTCCTGCTGCAGGAGACCGTTCGTCAGCAAGATTCATGGAAGGAGGGGGCCTAAAAAGGTCCAACTCCCCATCAAGTCCTTCATTTGTTGTTCCCGAGGGTCCGGCTTCCATTGCAGCAGCGTCAGAAGGCACGTCCGGGTGCACTCGAGCATACAATACATGTACTTGTTTCATGTAAAGTATTACAATACACTTGCAGGTTATCGAGGGCCACACTAAGGTCTGCCACACGAGCTCAAGCTTTCGCTTCGCGGTGCCAAGCAATCCAACGCGAGTTGATGGCCCAATCAATGGTCGAATCCCGCTCTGAGATCTCAAACTGCAAGCGACTGACTTCAGCCGACAATTCAGCTATGCGCTGGCTGTCCTACGCCCATGCCCTATTCCATAGCTCTGACCGGAGTTGTTCCACCTTGGCTTCCAGGTCTCCAATTGGGTCGTTGCTGCCACTATTACTCCCTTCATGTCTGGGGGCTAACTATGGCGAGGCACGCCAAAAGGTCCAGTAGATTTGCGTGTTGTTTTTCTTGTACGTGCCATATCTCCATAAGAGGGGAAGATTTATTAGTATATTCTTAACATGATGCATGCATAACCCAATAATTATGGAATCAACTTTCATTGATCCCCAACTTCCTATATATTGCACTCTGTTACCAACTATACAAGATGAGGGACTAGAAAGTGGTAAGGTAAGAATGAAAGAATATTTCTAGGTAAGTGTTTGAAAATTCTTTTGAAACACTATGTAATATCTGAAGAGATGGGCTTCGCTCCGATACCAGCTATGACGGAACCTCCCAAGGTATTAGGCCCACCTACAGTTGTCCTTGTCCTAAGGACCTCGGACAACCCTGTAGATGCACATAATCACTCGACAAGTTCGGTAACTATATCCTCATTTTTTCGCCCAAGAGCGTTTCACCCGTCACGTAGATATTACATCACATCGGAGGAAAGAATAAGCGGAAGCAATTTACAATAACTTAATTTACATCATCAAATATAGAGAGAGTATTATTATTACAATACCAGGGTATTATGAGTGCATAAAGTATTATTATTACAGACCCGGGAAGCTATCGGTGTTTTGGGTCCGATCGCACACCCGGGGTTGCCCCTCGAGGTGTCTTTTAAGAGTAGGGTGGTGTCGCCGACTGTAGCAAAATGGTTCGTGCCGGATACACGAGAGACAAGAGACAATGTTTACAGGTTCGGGCCGCTTAGAGATGCGTAACACCCTACGTCCTGGCGAAGATGCTTTGTGTAATGGGTTACAAGGTGATTCTCTAGAGCGAGGATGTGGAAAGTGTAGGTAGATGGCTAGATAGTGTGTTCGATCGTTCTGAAGGGGTGCCCCCTGGGCCTTATATATTCGGTCGTGGGCGATACATGTGGATATAACAACGTGCACCTAAAGGATAGTGAACTGTTTGAGTCTATCTTCCTATGATTCAACCGACCTATCCTCGCCTGGTTCTACTGCATGGTGCTCCAGCGCGGGAAAGTCGGATCTTCTGTTGTAATTTCTTCGCTCATCGTTGTGAGGCCATCTGGACTTGCGTCGACCCAGCTTTATGTAGATTTGCTTTGCTGATTGTCCCCTCCCCTAGGCCCATGAAGGAATGACCTTACAACTTATTGGGCCTGTGGGCCCTTCGTGAGGTCTTTTACCCTGCTAGTGGACCCGGGGGATATCTGTCCCCCACAAGCCCCCGATCTTTGGGTTGATTTTGAGATAATCGGCCCAAAGATCCTAGGCCCAACTTGTAGGTTTTGCTTACAACAAGAAATGCTTCTCGGGCAGTCTGGTGAAGATGATTTCTTACTGTCTTCTTCTGCTTTTCTTCACTCGAAATTGTAGTTTTGCCTCACATCTGTGCCTTAGAAGTCGGCTTTTCATTTCGCAAGACCTTGAATTTCATTGGGTGCACCAGGGGTGCACCCAATGGGTGTAGCCCCCGAGCTTCGAGTAGATTTTAGAAGATAATCTACTCGAAGGTCTTCATCAGAAAATTATTTTTATTTTATTCTCGTGCTCTGGTTGAGGACCAGCCTTGTCTTTTGATTTTTGTCTTATGCCTTAGAAGTCGGCACCGTCTTGGCTTGAAATGGTGATCCATGGGGTGCACCGAAGGTGCACCCAATGGGTGTAGCCCCCGAGCTTTGAGTGGATTTTTGAAAACAATCCTCTCAAAGGTCTTTACCTCGTGTCCTTTTACCGAGAGTCATACTTTCTCTCCCCTTTTTTTTGATGCCTTAGAAGTTGGCATTATGTCATCCATATTATGCTTTAGAGGTCAGCATTATGTCATCAATATTATGCGTCCGAGGTCAGCATGTATTTTGTCTTTTGCAGCCGAGTTCGTGATCTGCCCATATCTTGCTAAGTGGTGCAATTTATTTGCTCTGTGACTGATTGGACATTTGATGGACGTTCTCTGGCTAGTCTTCACGTCGCTTCCATCGGTCAGATTTTGTACTTCACCGGCTATATTTGGCTTTCCTCTGATCCTTACTGATATCTCATTTTTGTCTTGAGGTGTTCATTGCACGCCCTGCACGGATGTGATAGTTTTTTTTTTTGAAAAATATACTGATAATTCCTGGGCGTCCCCCCCAATGGGTGTGGGTAAGAGACGGCTTGGTACGATGAGTGTTTTAGCCGGCTGCTTCTGAGTAGTAATGTGATGTGACGGCGGGTGTAATCATATCTTCTGTGCAGTTGACTGGAGTCCCAATGGGTGTTGCATTGTGTGAAACGGCGTCAGCCGCGCGTCTTTAGACGATTTGAAGTGTGTATTGAATGCTTCGCGACTGTTCAGTGACCGTGGTTGGAGGTGAGCGGTTGCCTTCTTCTCCTATAAATAGTGCCTTTGCCCCTCTTGTTTTTTCACATCTCTTGTTCTCCACTGCTTGTTTCCTTCTTCTCTCTGCATTTCCACCATGGGCAAGAAACGCAAGCATGAGCTGACTCCTCCGTCTGAGGACTTTGGTGACTCGGAATACTCAGAGGAGGAGTTTCTCCTCTGAGTCCGAGGGGTCTCCGGCTCCCACCCCTCTGCGTGAGTCGGGGGCTCCGGCGGAGGTCTGGACTTACATCCGGGCCGTCGAGCGCTCTGGGCTCGCGGGCTCGGATGAGTCGGAGTACTCCTCAGACGAGGAGGACTCGTCCGAGGAGGACGGATGGCGGCGAGGGTGACGACGACGACGACGATGATGACGACGGAGGCGATGGCGGCACGACGGCGGCGACGACGACGGCAGCAGCAGGGGCGGCAACGGCAGCAACAGGGGCGGCAGCAGCGGCGCAGGGGCGGCAGCGGCGGCAGCAGCAAGGCCAGTGGCTAAATGCCACTGGTTTTTAAATATTAGTATAGATTAGAAGTAGTATAGTGAAATAATGTAGTAGTATTAGAAATGTAAAGTAGTATAGTGTAGCGTGGTAGTAGTAGCATTAGCAGTAGTAGTAGTAGTAGTATCAATAGGGAAGTTATCAACTCATAATGAGTTGATTTGTAAGTACGAAAACTTCCCTTAATGAAGAACAGTTTCGTCCCTTCTGTGCAGATCATCTTGTTGTTCCGTTTGTGGCATAACTTAGAATTTTTGAGTTCTTCCTCCCGCCTGCCTTGTTCATAAAGTTGACTCCTTTGGGATAGTGACTTGAATAACTCGGGCACCATATTTATGCTCCAGGACGATGGCTGAGTTATTATTGTCGATATTTGCGTGTTTAACATAGAATCTGAGCGATGACGAAATTATGTCAGCGTCGAATAACTGTTGACCGCGTCGGCGTTCTTAGATGTGACAGCCGAGTGACTTGTAGCGTTATCGGTGTTTTAGGAGCGACTGCCGAGAGACTAAGGACATTGTTGGCGCTTTAGAGATAGCTGCCGAGCGACTGAAGACATCATCGGCGCTTTAGAGGCAGATGCCAGCCCTTAGTGATAACATCAGCGTCTTAGAGATGACAGCCGAGTTAAAATGGGCTGTGTCGGCCACTTTTGAGGATAATAGCCGAGTGATGATGTGGTACGTCGGGCTTTTAGAGGTAACCGCCGAGTGACGACGTGGCACGCCGGTGTTTTAGAAGTAACCGCCGGGTGCTGACTGGGTGCTTTTGGAGACGGTATCCAGCTCGGAATATCCCGCCTATACAGCGCTTTCAGCCGCCTCTGCTTTCCGTGCCCTAGTTCTTGTTTTTCTGCCTCCAAATCCTCCCCGCAATTCAGCTCTCGCTCTATTCGCCAATAGATTCGAGATGGCGCCCTAGAGAAAAGCTTCGAGTTCATCTGCTGCAGTAATTCCCCCTATCGACCCCAACAGCCAATTGCCTTTCGTGGGTAATCACATGTCTGTTGTCTCCGAGTCTGATCTCCTCCACCTCGTGTCCATCGGGTTCTTCCCCCGAGGGAGCTTTTCTTGGCGGATTTGTCATGGGGTCACTGTCCCGACAGAGGATACCCATGAATCCGTGATTTACGTTCCCTTTCTTCTCTGCGGTCTCGCTCTCCCGTTTCACCTTTCTTCCGCGGCCTCCTTGATTTTTATCACCTTAACTTGACCCACCTGAATCCCATTCTATTCTTCAAATTTCTATTTATGTTCATTTGTGCGAAGCTTTCCTGGGTGTGCTGCCACATTTTGGGTTGTGGAAGTATTTGTATCACTGCCGTCCTGGAATGGCCGGGGGTCAACATCAGCTGGTCGGGGGTGCTAGTTTGGAGATGCGCCGTGGGAGGAAGACTGAGTATCTTGAAATTCCTCTTAAAGACAGCATCAAGGGATGGCGCTTGGAATGGTTTATTGTTGAGAACCATGGAAATTCCCTCCCTCCACGGTCGGGAAGACAGCCGGATGTTCGCACTCCGAGCTGGACTGAGTCTCCCACAGATCAGGAGGTAGCTGAAGCGAGGGCTTTGCTAGCTGAAGTTGGTCTGCTGAAAGAAAAGGGCCTGACTGCTGAAGCTGTGGTTGCTGATTTTGTTTTCAAGAATGTTCAGCCGTTGAAGGACAGAGCATACCCAGCTTATCTGTACAGAGGCTTGGCTGATCCGACTCGGGTTACCAACAGGAGAATTCCCTCTGTAGACTTGGTGAACCGACTTGAGACGATCCTTAGAGGGAAAGTATCAAATATTGGCGCCCCAGTGGCATATTCAACATGGATCCTGCCTTCTCCCAAGACCTTCACTCTTTTTGTGTCGAATCCACCTGTTACTGATGACGGTTTGGGCCTTAGAGTGCGACCCTCTGCCGAAGAGGTTAACACATTGGTTGCTTCGCTCGGGGAAATTCCTGACGACGAACGGCAAGTCCACTTTGAGGTGCCTTTGGATCCTAGTGATGCAGAAATAAGTGCTATGCTTGATTTGCTGGCTGAGGACTCCCCTGATGCTGCTCCTGCTGGGACATTGGTGGTGGCGCCTCTTTCAGAAGCTAGTATAACTTTGGATGTTCAGAAGCCTGCCAATGCTCGCTCAAGACGCCCTTGCCGAGCCAATCAACCTGGTCCTTCTGTGGATGAGCAGAAAAAGAAAAAGAGACGTCTCCGGCAAGTGTCTGGTTTGGATCGGGGTGTTGGTCCCTCGGCTCCTGCTGCTAGGAGGTTCCCGTGCCTGATTTCACTGACGCTGACCCCAATGGGTGTGCTCCAGCTGCTGCTGATCCCAATGGGTGTGATGCTTATGTTGTTGATGAAAATGACAGGAGGAAGAAGACGAGGTCCCTCTGACCCGGAAGAACAGTCGGCAGTATATTGCCAGTGGGGAGAGCAGTGGAGTTCCTTCTCCTGCTTTGTCAGCCCTCGTTGGCCTACAGGAGTTATCTCTGGCAAACTTTGATCAGACCCTGGAGGATATGGTTCCAGAGGACCTTTTGTTAGAGCCAGCGGATGATGGTGTGATGGAGTTTGTGCTGATGTGCTTGATGCTGGGTTGAGGTCATCCCGCGCCTCATCGACCTTAGAGCGCGGTCCTGAGGGCCAGGAGACTGATTTGGATCATCTCGGTCCCATGAAAGCAACTGAAGGGCCCTCAGCCTTAGAGGTGGCCACTGCAGAGGACTCGGCTCTCAAGGATGGTGTTGACGCT
>JAOPSE010001370.1:0-147553 GCA_029449295.1 Zea luxurians
AACATGAGTTTTGGACCTAAAGTAGTGGATTGGGCATGTTCGTTGCAAAACGAAGAAATGGTTCCGGTGGCAAAAACTCGTGCTTTGTATGCACCCCGACACCCGTTTTCGGAATGGGTGACGTGCGAACGAAATTGCGCGAAACCACCCCAAACATGAGTTTTGGACCTAAAGTAGTGGATTGGGCATGTTCGTTGCGAAAAACGAAGAAATGGTTCCGGTGGCAAAAAACTCGTGCTTTGTATGCACCCCGACACCCGTTTCAGAATGGGTGACGTGCGGCAACGAAATTGCGAAACCACCCCAACACATGATTTTGGACCTAAAGTAGTGGATTGGGCATGTTCGTTGCGAAAACGAAGAAATGGTTCCGGTGGCAAAACTCGTGCTTTGTATGCACCCCGACACCCGTTTTCGAATGGGTGACGTGCGGCAACGAAATTGCGCGAAACCACCCCAAACATGAGTTTTGGACCTAAAGTAGTGATTGGGCATGTTCGTTGCGAAAAACGAAGAAATGGTTCCGGTGGCAAAAACTCGTGCTTTGTATGCACCCCGACACCGTTTTCGGAATGGGTGACGTGCTGCAACGAAATTGCGCGAAACCACCCCAAACATGAGTTTTGGACCTAAGTAGTGGATTGGGCATTCGTTGCGAAAAACGAAGAAATGGTTCGGTGAAAAACTCGTGCTTTGTATGCACCCGACACCCGTTTTCGGAATGGGTGACGTGCGGCAAACGAAATTGCGCGAAACCACCCAACACATGAGTTTTGGACCTAAAGTAGTGGATTGGGCATGTTCGTTGCGAAAACGAAGAAATGGTTCCGGTGGCAAAACTCGTGCTTTGTATGCACCCCGACACCGTTTTGAATGGGTGACGTGCGGCACACGAAATTGCGCGAAACCACCCAAACATGAGTTTTGGACCTAAAGTAGTGGATTGGGCATGTTCGTTGCGAAAAACGAAGAAATGGTTCCGGTGGCAAAAACTCGTGCTTTGTATGCACCGACACCGTTTTTCGGAATGGGTGACGTGCGCAACGAAATTGCGCGAAACCACCCAAACATGAGTTTTGGACCTAAAGTAGTGGATTGGGCATGTTCGTTGCAAAAAACGAAGAAATGGTTCCGGTGGCAAAACTCGTGCTTTGTATGCACCCCGACAACCGTTTTCGGAATGGGTGACGTGCGACAACGAAATGCGCGAAACCACCCAAACATGAGTTTTGGACCTAAAGTAGTGGATTGGGCATGTTCGTTGCGAAAAAACGAAGAAATGGTTTCCGGTGGCAAAACTCGTGCTTTGTATGCACCCGACACCCGTTTTCGGAATGGGTGACGTGCGACAACGAAATTGCGCGAAACCACCCCAAACATGAGTTTTGGACCTAAGTAGTGGATTGGGCATGTTCGTTGCGAAAAACGAAGAAATGGTTCCGGTGCAAAAACTCGTGCTTTGTATGCACCCCGACACCCGTTTTCGAATGGGTGACGTGCGGCAACGAAATTGCGCGAAACCACCCCCAACATGAGTTTTGGACCTAAGTAGTGGGATTGGGCATGTTCGTTGCGAAAAACGAAGAAATGGTTCGTGGCAAAACTCGTGCTTTGTATGCACCCCGACAACCGTTTTCGGAATGGGTGACGTGCGCAACGAATTGCGCGAAACCACCCAACACATGAGTTTTGGACCTAAAGTATGATTGGGCATGTTTCGTTGCGAAAAACGAAGAAATGGTTCCGGTGGCAAAAACTCGTGCTTTGTATGCACCCGACACCCGTTTCGGAATGGGTGACGCGCAAACGAAATTGCGCGAAACCACCCCAAACATGAGTTTTGGACCTAAAGTAGTGGATTGGGCATGTTCGTTGCGAAAACGAAGAAATGGTTCCGGTGGCAAAAACTCGTGCTTTGTATGCACCCGACACCCGTTTTTCGGAATGGGTGACGTGCGACAACGAAATTGCGCGAAACCACCCCAAACATGAGTTTTGGACCTAAAGTAGTGATTGGGCATGTTCGTTGCGAAAAACGAAGAAATGGTTCCGGTGGCAAAAACTCGTGCTTTGTATGCACCCCGACAACCGTTTTCGGAATGGGTGACGTGCGGCAACGAAATTGCGCGAAACCACCCCAACATGAGTTTTGGACCTAAAGTAGTGGATTGGGCATGTTCGTTGCGAAAAACGAAGAAATGGTTCCGGTGGCAAAAACTCGTGCTTTGTATGCACCCCGACACCGTTTTCGAATGGGTGACGTGCAACGAAATTGCGCGAAACCACCCAAACATGAGTTTTGGACCTAAGTAGTGGATTGGGCATGTTCGTTGCGAAAAACGAAGAAATGGTTCCGGTGGCAAAAAACTCGTGCTTTGTATGCACCCCGACACCGTTTTCAGAATGGGTGACGTGCCAACGAAATTGCGCGAAACCACCCAACATGAGTTTTGGACCTAAAGTAGTGGATTGGGCATGTTCGTTGCGAAAAACGAAGAAATGGTTCCGGTGGCAAAAACTCGTGCTTTGTATGCACCCGACACCCGTTTTTGGAATGGGTGACGTGCGACAACGAAATTGCGCGAAACCACCCAAACATGAGTTTTGGACCTAAAGTAGTGGATTGGGCATGTTCGTTGCGAAAAAGAGAATGGTTCCGGTGGCAAAAACTCGTGCTTTGTATGCACCCGACACCGTTTTTCGGAATGGGTGACGTGCGCAACGAAATTGCGCGAAACCACCCAACATGAGTTTTGGACCTAAAGTATGATTGGGCATGTTCGTTGCGAAAAACGAAGAAATGTTCGGTGGCAAAAACTCGTGCTTTGTATGCACCCGACCCGTTTTCGGAATGGGTGACGTGCGGCAACGAAATTGCGCGAAACCACCCCAAACATGAGTTTTGGACCTAAAGTAGTGGATTGGGCATGTTCGTTGCGAAAAACGAAGAATGGTTCCGGTGGCAAAAACTCGTGCTTTGTATGCACCCCCGACACCGTTTTCGGATGGGTGACGTGCGGCAACGAAATTGCGCGAAACCACCCCAAACATGAGTTTTGGACCTAAAGTATGGATTGGGCATGTTCGTTGCGAAAAACGAAGAAATGGTTCCGGTGGCAAAAACTCGTGCTTTGTATGCACCCCGACACCCGTTTTCGGAATGGGTGACGTGCGGCAACGAAATTGCGCGAAACCACCCCAAACATGAGTTTTGGACCTAAAGTAGTGGATTGGGCATGTTCGTTGCGAAAAACGAAGAAATGGTTCCGGTGGCAAAAACTCGTGCTTTGTATGCACCCCGACACCCGTTTTCGGAATGGGTGACGTGCGACAACGAAATTGCGCGAAACCACCCCAAACATGAGTTTTGGACCTAAAGTAGTGGATTGGGCATGTTCGTTGCGAAAAACGAAGAAATGGTTCCGGTGGCAAAACTCGTGCTTTGTATGCACCCCGACACCGTTTTCGGAATGGGTGACGTGCGGCAACGAATTGCGCGAAACCACCCCAAAAATGAGTTTTGACCTAAAGTAGTGGATTGGGCATGTTCGTTGCGAAAAAACGAGAAATGGTTCCGGTGGCAAAAACTCGTGCTTTGTATGCACCCGACAACCGTTTTCGGAATGGGTGACGTGCGGCAACGAAATTGCGCGAAACCACCCAAACATGAGTTTTGGACCTAAAGTAGTGGATTGGGCATGTTCGTTGCGAAAACGAAGAAATGGTTCCGGTGGCAAAACTCGTGCTTTGTATGCACCCCGACAACCGTTTTCGAATGGGTGACGTGCGGCAACGAAATTGCGCGAAACCACCCCAAACATGAGTTTTGGACCTAAAGTATGGATTGGGCATGTTCGTTGCGAAAAACGAAGAAATGGTTCCGGTGCAAAAACTCGTGCTTTGTATGCACCCCGACACCCGTTTTCGAATGGGTGACGTGCGCAACGAAATTGCGCGAAACCACCCCAAACATGAGTTTTGGACCTAAAGTAGTGGATTGGGCATGTTCGTTGAGAAAAACGAAGAAATGGTTCCGGTGGCAAAAACTCGTGCTTTGTATGCACCCCGACACCGTTTTCAGAATGGGTGACGTGCGGCAACGAAATTGCGCGAAACCACCCAAAACATGAGTTTTGGACCTAAAGTAGTGGATTGGGCATGTTCGTTGAGAAAAACGAAGAAATGGTTCCGGTGGCAAAAACTCGTGCTTTGTATGCACCCCGACACCGTTTTCGGAATGGGTGACGTGCGCAACGAAATTGCGCGAAACCACCCCAACACATGAGTTTTGGACCTAAAGTAGTGGATTGGGCATGTTCGTTGCGAAAAACGAAGAAATGGTTCCGGTGGCAAAAACTCGTGCTTTGTATGCACCCCGACACCCGTTTTCGAATGGGTGACGTGCGCACGAAATTGCGCGAAACCACCCCAACATGAGTTTTGGACCTAAAGTAGTGGTTGGGCATGTTCGTTGCGAAAAACGAAAGAAATGGTTCCGGTGGCAAAAACTCGTGCTTTGTATGCACCCGACACCCGTTTTCGGAATGGGTGACGTGCGCAACGAAATTGCGCGAAACCACCCCAAACATGAGTTTTGGACCTAAAGTAGTGGATTGGGCATGTTCGTTTGCGAAAAAACGAAGAAATGATTCCGGTGGCAAAAACTCGTGCTTTGTATGCACCCGACAACCGTTTTTCAGAATGGGTTGACGTGCGTAACGAAATTGCGCGAAACCACCCCAAACATGAGTTTTGGACCTAAATTAGTGGATTGGGCATGTTCGTTGCGAAAAACGAAGAAATGGTTCCGGTGGCAAAAAACTCGTGCTTTGTATGCACCCGACACCCGTTTCGGAATGGGTGACGTGCGACAACGAAATTGCGCGAAAACCACCCCAAAACATGAGTTTTGGACCTAAGTAGTGGATTGGGCATGTTCGTTGAGAAAAACGAAGAAATGGTTTCCGGTGGCAAAAAACTCGTGCTTTGTATGCACCCCGACAACCGTTTTTCAGAATGGGTGACGTGCGATCAACGAAATTGCGCGAAACCACCCCAAACATGAGTTTTGGACCTAAAGTAGTGGATTGGGCATGTTCAGTTGCGAAAAACGAAGAAATGGTTTCCGGTGGCAAAAACTCGTGCTTTGTATGCACCCCGACAACCGTTTTCAGAATGGGTGACGTGCGGCAACGAAATTGCGCGAAACCACCCCAAAACATGAGTTTTGGACCTAAAGTAGTGGATTGGGCAATGTTCGTTGCGAAAAACGAAGAAATGGTTCCGGTGGCAAAAACTCGTGCTTTGTATGCACCCCGACAACCGTTTTCAGAATGGGTGACGTGCGGCAAACGAAATTGCGCGAAACCACCCCAAACATGAGTTTTGGACCTAAAGTAGTGATTGGGCATGTTCGTTGCGATAAAACGAAGAAATGGTTCCGGTGGCAAAAACTCGTGCTTTGTATGCACCCCGACAACCGTTTTCGGAATGGGTGACGTGCGGCAACGAAATTGCGCGAAACCACCCCAAACATGAGTTTTGGACCTAAAGTAGTGGATTGGGCATGTTCGTTGCGAAAAACGAAAGAAATGGTTCCGGTGGCAAAAACTCGTGCTTTGTATGCACCCCGACACCCGTTTTCGGAAATGGGTTGACAGTGCTGCAACGAAATTGCGCGAAACCACCCCAAACATGAGTTTTGGACCTAAAGTAGTGGATTGGGCATGTTCGTTGCGAAAAACGAAGAAATGGTTCCTGGTGGCAAAAACTCTGTGCTTTGTATGCACCCCGACAACCGTTTTCGAGAATGGGTGACGTGCGGCCACGAAATTGCGCGAAACCATCCCAAACATGAGTTTTGGACCTAAAGTAGTGGATTGGGCATGTTCGTTGCGAAAAACGAAGAAATGGTTCCGGTGGCAAAAACTCGTGCTTTGTATGCACCCCGACACCGTTTTCAGGAATGGGTGACGTGCTACACGAAATTGCGCGAAACCACCCCAAACATGAGTTTTGGACCTAAAGTAGTGGATTGGGCATGTTCGTTGCGAAAAATGAAGAAATGGTTCCGGTGGCAAAAACTCGTGCTTTGTATGCACCCCGACAACCGTTTTTAGGAATAGGTGACGTGCGGCAACGAAATTGCGCGAAACCACCCCAAACATGAGTTTTGGACCTAAAGTAGTGGATTGGGCATGTTCGTTGCGAAAAACGAAGAAATGTTCTGGTGGCAAAAACATCGTGCTTTGTATGCACCCCGACAACCGTTTTCAGAATGGGTGACATGCGGCAACGAAATTGCGCGAAACCACCTCAAACATGAGTTTTGGACCTAAAGTAGTGGATTGGGCATGTTCGTTGCAAAAACGAAGAAATGGTTCCGGTGGCAAAAACTCGTGCTTTGTATGCACCCTGACAACCGTTTTCAGAATGGGTGACGTGCTTCATCGAAATTGCGCGAAACCACCCCAAACATGAGTTTTGGACCTAAAGTAGTGGATTGGGCATGTTCGTTGGCGAAAAACGAGAAAATGATTCCGGTGGCAAAAACTCGTGCTTTGTATGCACCCGACACCCGTTTTCGGAATGGGTGACGTGCGACAAAGAAATTGCGCGAAACCACCCCAAACATGAGTTTTGGACCTAAAGTAGTGGATTGGGCATGTTCGTTGCGAAAAACGAAGAAATGGTTCCGGTGGCAAAAACTCGTGCTTTGTATGCACCCCGACACCCGTTTTCGGAATGGGTGACGTGCGACAACGAAATTGCGCGAAACCACCCCAAACATGAGTTTTGGACCTAAAGTAGTGGATTGGGCATGTTCGTTGAGAAAAACGAAGAAATGGTTCCGGTGGCAAAAACTCGTGCTTTGTATGCACCCCGACAACCGTTTTCAGAATGGGTGACGTGCGGCAACGAAATTGCGCGAAACCACCCCAACACATGAGTTTTGGACCTAAAGTAGTGGATTGGGCATGTTCGTTGAGAAAAACGAAGAAATGGTTCCGGTGGCAAAAACTCGTGCTTTGTATGCACCCCGACAACCGTTTTCAGAATGGGTGACGTGCTGCAACGAAATTGCGCGAAACCACCCCAACACATGAGTTTTGGACCTAAAGTAGTGGATTGGGCATGTTCGTTGCGAAAAACGAAGAAATGGTTCCGGTGGCAAAAAACTCGTGCTTTGTATGCACCCCGACACCCGTTTTCGGAATGGGTGACGTGCTGCAACGAAATTGCGCGAAACCACCCCAAACATTAGTTTTGGACCTAAAGTAGTGGATTGGGCATGTTCGTTGCGAAAAACGAAGAAATGGTTCTGGTGGCAAAAACTCGTGCTTTGTATGCACCCGACACCCGTTTTCGGAATGGGTGACGTGCGACAACGAAATTGCGCGAAACCACCCCAAACATGAGTTTTGGACCTAAAGTAGTGGATTGGGCATGTTCGTTGCGAAAAACGAAGAAATGGTTCCGGTGGCAAAAACTCGTGCTTTGTATGCACCCCGACAACCGTTTTCGGAATGGGTGACGTGCGGCAACGAAATTGCGCGAAACCACCCCAACACATGAGTTTTGGACCTAAAGTAGTGGATTGGGCATGTTCGTTGTGAAAAACGAAGAAATGGTTCCGGTGGCAAAAACTCGTGCTTTGTATGCACCCCGACACCCGTTTTCGGAATGGGTGACGTGCGCCAACGAAATTGCGCGAAACCACCCCAAACATGAGTTTTGGACCTAAAGTAGTGGATTGGGCATGTTCGTTGCAAAAAACGAAGAAATGGTTCCGGTGGCAAAAACTCGTGCTTTGTATGCACCCGTCACCCGTTTTCGGAATGGGTGACGTGCGACGACGAAATTGCGCGAAACCACCCCAAACATAAGTTTTGGACCTAAAGTAGTGGATTGGGCATGTTCGTTGCGAAAAACGAAGAAATGGTTCCGGTGGCAAAACTTGTGCTTTGTATGCACCCGACAACCGTTTTCAGAATAGGTGACATGAGGCAACGAAATTGCGCGAAACCACCTCAAACATGAGTTTTGGACCTAAAGTAGTGGATTGGGCATGTTCGTTGCAAAAACGAAGAAATGGTTCCGGTGGCAAAAACTCGTGCTTTGTATGCACCCCGACAACCGTTTTTAGAATGGGTGACGTGCTTCAACGAAATTGCGCGAAACCACCCCAAACATGAGTTTTGGACCTAAAGTAGTGGATTGGGCATGTTCGTTGCGAAAAACGAAGAAATGGTTCCGGTGGCAAAAACTCTTGCTTTGTATGCACCCCGACACCCGTTTTCGGAATGGGTGACGTGCGACAACGAAATTGCGCGAAACCACCCCAAACATCAGTTTTGGACCTAAAGTAGTGGATTGGGCATATTCGTTGCGAAAAACGAAGAAATGGTTCCGGTGGCAAATACTCGTGCTTTGAATGCACCTCGACAACCGTTTTCAGAATGGGTGACGTGCGGCAACGAAATTGCGCGAAACCACCCCAAACATGAGTTTTGGACCTAAAGTAGTGGATTGGGCATGTTCGTTGCGAAAAACGAAGAAATGGTTCCGGTGGCAAAAACTTGTGCTTTGTATGCACCCCCGACAACCGTTTTCAGAATAGGTGACATGCGGCAACGAAATTGCGCGAAACCACCTCAAACATGAGTTTTGGACCTAAAGTAGTGGATTGGGCATGTTCGTTGCAAAAACGAAGATATGGTTCCGGTGGCAAAAACTCGTGCTTTGTATGCACCCCGACAACCGTTTTCAGAATGGGTGACGTGCTTCAACGAAATTGCGCGAAACCACCCCAAACATGAGTTTTGGACCTAAAGTAGTGGATTGGGCATGTTCGTTGCGAAAAACGAAGAAATGGTTCCGGTGGCAAAAACTCTTGCTTTGTTTGCACCCCGACACCCGTTTTCGGAATGGGTGACGTGCGACAACGAAATTGCGCGAAACCACCCCAAACATGAGTTTTGGACCTAAAGTAGTGGATTGGGCATGTTCGTTGCGAAAAACGAAGAAATGGTTCCGGTGGCAAATACTTGTGCTTTTTATGCACCCCGACAACCGTTTTCAGAATGGGTGACGTGCGGCAACGAAATTGCGCGAAACCACCCCAAACATGAGTTTTGGATCTAAAGTAGTGGATTGGGCATGTTCGTTGCGAAAAACGAAGAAAATGTTCCGGTGGCAAAAACTCGTGCTTTGTATGCACCCCGACAACCGTTTTCAGAATGGGTGACATGCGGCAACGAAATTGCGCGAAACCACCTCAAACATGAGTTTTGGACCTAAAGTAATGGATTGAGCATGTTCGTTGCAAAAACGAAGAAATTGTTCCGGTGGCAAAAGGTCGTGCTTTGTATGCACCCCGACACCCGTTTTCGTAATGGGTGATTTGCGACAACGAAATTGCACGAAACCACCCCAAACATGAGTTTTGGACCTAAAGTAGTGGATTGGGCATGTTCGTTGAGAAAAACGAAGAAATGGTTCCGGTGGCAAAAACTCGTGCTTTGTATGCACCCCGACAACCGTTTTCAGAATGGGTGACGTGCGGCAACGAAATTGCGCGAAACCACCCCAACACATGAGTTTTGGACCTAAAGTAGTGGATTGGGCATGTTCGTTGAGAAAAATGAAGAAATGGATCCGGTGGCAAAAACACGTGCTTTGTATGCACCCCGACAACCGTTTTCAGAATGGGTGACGTACGGCAACGAAATTGCGCGAAACCACCCCAACACATGAGTTTTGGAACTAAAGTAGTGGATTGGGCATGTTCGTTGCGAAAAACGAAGAAATGGTTCCGGTGGCAAAAACTCGTGCTTTGTATGCACCCCGACACCCGTTTTCGGAAAGGGTGACGTGCTGCAACGAAATTGCGCGAAACCACCCCAAACATTAGTTTTGGACCTAAAGTAGTGGATTGGGCATGTTCGTTGCGAAAAAACGAAGAAATGGTTCCGGTGGCAAAAACTCGTGCTTTGTATGCACCCGACACCCGTTTTCGGAATGGGTGACGTGCGACAACGAAATTGCGTGAAACCACCCAAACATGAGTTTTGGACCTAAAGTAGTGGATTGGGCATGTTCGTTGCGAAAAACGAAGAAATGGTTCCGGTGGCAAAAACTCGTGCTTTGTATGCACCCCGACAACCGTTTTCAGAATGGGTGACGTGCTTCATCGAAATTGCGTGAAACCACCCCAAACATGAGTTTTGGACCTAAAGTAGTGGATTGGGCATGTTCGTTGCGAAAAAACGAAGAAATGATTCCGGTGGCAAAAACTCGTGCTTTGTATGCACCCGACACCCGTTTTCGGAATGGGTGACGTGCGACAACGAAATTGCGCGAAACCACCCCAAACATGAGTTTTGGACCTAAAGTAGTGGATTGGGCATGTTCGTTGCGAAAAACGAAGAAATGGTTCCGGTGGCAAAAACTCGTGCTTTGTATGCACCCGCGACACCCGTTTTCGGAATGGGTGACGTGCGACAACGAAATTGCGCGAAACCACCCCAAACATGAGTTTTGGACCTAAAGTAGTGGATTGGGCATGTTCGTTGAGAAAAACGAAGAAATGGTTCTGGTGGCAAAAACTCGTGCTTTGTATGCACCCCGACAACCGTTTTCAGAATGGGTGACGTGCGGCAACGAAATTGCGCGAAACCACCCCAACACATGAGTTTTGGACCTAAAGTAGTGGATTGGGCATGTTCGTTGAGAAAAACGAAGAAATGGTTCCGGTGGCAAAAACTCGTGCTTTGTATGCACCCCGACAACCGTTTTCAGAATGGGTGACGTGCGGCAACGAAATTGCGCGAAACCACCCCAACACATGAGTTTTGGACCTAAAGTAGTGGATTGGGCATGTTCGTTGCGAAAAACGAAGAAATGGTTCCGGTGGCAAAAACTCGTGCTTTGTATGCACCCCGACACCCGTTTTCGGAATGGGTGACGTGCTGCAACGAAATTGCGCGAAACCACCCCAAACATTAGTTTTGGACCTAAAGTAGTGGATTGGGCATGTTCGTTGCGAAAAACGAAGAAATGGTTCCGGTGGCAAAAACTCGTGCTTTGTATGCACCCGACACCCGTTTTCGGAATGGGTGACGTGCGACAACGAAATTGCGCGAAACCACCCCAAACATGAGTTTTGGACCTAAAGTAGTAGATTGGGCATGTTCGTTGCGAAAAACGAAGAAATGGTTCCGGTGGCAAAAACTCGTGCTTTGTATGCACCCCGACAACCGTTTTCAGAATGGGTGACGTGCGGCAACGAAATTGCGCGAAACCACCCCAACACATGAGTTTTGGACCTAAAGTAGTGGATTGGGCATGTTCGTTGAGAAAAACGAAGAAATGGATCCGGTGGCAAAAACTCGTGCTTTGTGTGCACCCCGACAACCGTTTTCAGAATGGGTGACGTGCGGCAACGAAATTGCGCGAAACCACCCCAACACATGAGTTTTGGAACTAAAGTAGTGGATTGGGCATGTTCGTTGCGAAAAACGAAGAAATGGTTCCGGTGGCAAAAACTCGTGCTTTGTATGCACCCCGACAACCCGTTTTCGGAAAGGGTGACGTGCTGCAACGAAATTGCGCGAAACCACCCCAAACATTAGTTTTGGACCTAAAGTAGTGGATTGGGCATGTTCGTTGCGAAAAACGAAGAAATGGTTCCGGTGGCAAAAACTCGTGCTTTGTATGCACCCGACACCCGTTTTCGGAATGGGTGACGTGCGACAACGAAATTGCGTGAAACCACCCCAAACATGAGTTTTGGACCTAAAGTAGTGGATTGGGCATGTTCGTTGCGAAAAACGAAGAAATGGTTCCGGTGGCAAAAACTCGTGCTTTGTATGCACCCCGACAACCGTTTTCAGAATGGGTGACGTGCTTCATCGAAATTGCGTGAAACCACCCCAAACATGAGTTTTGGACCTAAAGTAGTGGATTGGGCATGTTCGTTGCGAAAAACGAAGAAATGATTCCGGTGGCAAAAACTCGTGCTTTGTATGCACCCGACACCCGTTTTCGGAATGGGTGACGTGCGACAACGAAATTGCGCGAAACCACCCCAAACATGAGTTTTGGACCTAAAGTAGTGGATTGGGCATGTTCGTTGCGAAAAACGAAGAAATGGTTCCGGTGGCAAAAACTCGTGCTTTGTATGCACCGCGACACCCGTTTTCGGAATGGGTGACGTGCGACAACGAAATTGCGCGAAACCACCCCAAACATGAGTTTTGGACCTAAAGTAGTGGATTGGGCATGTTCGTTGAGAAAAACGAAGAAATGGTTCCGTTGGCAAAAACTCGTGCTTTGTATGCACCCCGACAACCGTTTTCAGAATGGGTGACGTGCGGCAACGAAATTGCGCGAAACCACCCCAACACATGAGTTTTGGACCTAAAGTAGTGGATTGGGCATGTTCGTTGAGAAAAACGAAGAAATGGTTCCGGTGGCAAAAACTCGTGCTTTGTATGCACCCCGACAACCGTTTTCAGAATGGGTGACGTGCGGCAACGAAATTGCGCGAAACCACCCCAACACATGAGTTTTGGACCTAAAGTAGTGGATTGGGCATGTTCGTTGCGAAAAACGAAGAAATGGTTCCGGTGGCAAAAACTCGTGCTTTGTATGCACCCCGACACCCGTTTTCGGAATGGGTGACGTGCTGCAACGAAATTGCGCGAAACCACCCCAAACATTAGTTTTGGACCTAAAGTAGTGGATTGGGCATGTTCGTTGCGAAAAACGAAGAAATGGTTCCGGTGGCAAAAACTCGTGCTTTGTATGCACCCGACACCCGTTTTCGGAATGGGTGACGTGCGACAACGAAATTGCGCGAAACCACCCCAAACATGAGTTTTGGACCTAAAGTAGTGGATTGGGCATGTTCGTTGCGAAAAACGAAGAAATGGTTCCGGTGGCAAAAACTCGTGCTTTGTATGCACCCCGACAACCATTTTCGGAATGGGTGACGTGCGGCAACGAAATTGCGCGAAACCACCCCAACACATGAGTTTTGGACCTAAAGTAGTGGATTGGGCATGTTCGTTGTGAAAAACGAAGAAATGGTTCCGGTGGCAAAAACTCGTGCTTTGTATGCACCCCGACACCCGTTTTCGGAATGAGTGACGTGCGCCAACGAAATTGCGCGAAACCACCCCAAACATGAGTTTTGGACCTAAAGTAGTGGATTGGGCATGTTCGTTGCAAAAAACGAAGAAATGGTTCCGGTGGCAAAAACTCGTGCTTTGTATGCACCCGTCACCCGTTTTCGGAATGGGTGACGTGCGACGACGAAATTGCGCGAAACCACCCCAAACATAAGTTTTGGACCTAAAGTAGTGGATTGGGCATGTTCGTTGCGAAAAACGAAGAAATGGTTCCGGTGGCAAAAACTTGTGCTTTGTATGCACCCCGACAACCGTTTTCAGAATAGGGTGACATGCGGCAACGAAATTGCGCGAAACCACCTCAAACATGAGTTTTGGACCTAAAGTAGTGGATTGGGCATGTTCGTTGCAAAAACGAAGAAATGGTTCCGGTGGCAAAAACTCGTGCTTTGTATGCACCCGACAACCGTTTTTAGAATGGGTGACGTGCTTCAACGAAATTGCGCGAAACCACCCCAAACATGAGTTTTGGACCTAAAGTAGTGGATTGGGCATGTTCGTTGCGAAAAACGAAGAAATGGTTCCGGTGGCAAAAACTCTTGCTTTGTATGCACCCCGACACCCGTTTTCGGAATGGGTGACGTGCGACAACGAAATTGCGCGAAACCACCCCAAACATGAGTTTTGGACCTAAAGTAGTGGATTGGGCATATTCGTTGCGAAAAACGAAGAAATGGTTCCGGTGGCAAATACTCGTGCTTTGAATGCACCTCGACAACCGTTTTCAGAATGGGTGACGTGCGGCAACGAAATTGCGCGAAACCACCCCAAACATGAGTTTTGGACCTAAAGTAGTGGATTGGGCATGTTCGTTGCGAAAAACGAAGAAATGGTTCCGGTGGCAAAAACTTGTGCTTTGTATGCACCCCGACAACCGTTTTCAGAATAGGTGACATGCGGCAACGAAATTGCGCGAAACCACCTCAAACATGAGTTTTGGACCTAAAGTAGTGGATTGGGCATGTTCGTTGCAAAAACGAAGATATGGTTCCGGTGGCAAAAACTCGTGCTTTGTATGCACCCCGACAACCGTTTTCAGAATGGGTGACGTGCCTCAACGAAATTGCGCGAAATCACCCCAAACATGAGTTTTGGATCTAAAGTAGTGGATTGGGCATGTTCGTTGCGAAAAACGAAGAAATGGTTCCGGTGGCAAAAACTCGTGCTTTGTATGCACCCCGACAACCATTTTCGGAATGGGTGACGTGCGGCAACGAAATTGCGCGAAACCACCCCAACACATGAGTTTTGGACCTAAAGTAGTGGATTGGGCATGTTCGTTGTGAAAAACGAAGAAATGGTTCCGGTGGCAAAAACTCGTGCTTTGTATGCACCCCGACACCCGTTTTCGGAATGAGTGACGTGCGCCAACGAAATTGCGCGAAACCACCCCAAACATGAGTTTTGGACCTAAAGTAGTGGATTGGGCATGTTCGTTGCAAAAAACGAAGAAATGGTTCCGGTGGCAAAAACTCGTGCTTTGTATGCACCCGTCACCCGTTTTCGGAATGGGTGACGTGCGACGACGAAATTGCGCGAAACCACCCCAAACATAAGTTTTGGACCTAAAGTAGTGGATTGGGCATGTTCGTTGCGAAAAACGAAGAAATGGTTCCGGTGGCAAAAACTTGTGCTTTGTATGCACCCCGACAACCGTTTTCAGAATAGGGTGACATGCGGCAACGAAATTGCGCGAAACCACCTCAAACATGAGTTTTGGACCTAAAGTAGTGGATTGGGCATGTTCGTTGCAAAAACGAAGAAATGGTTCCGGTGGCAAAAACTCGTGCTTTGTATGCACCCCGACAACCGTTTTTAGAATGGGTGACGTGCTTCAACGAAATTGCGCGAAACCACCCCAAACATGAGTTTTGGACCTAAAGTAGTGGATTGGGCATGTTCGTTGCGAAAAACGAAGAAATGGTTCCGGTGGCAAAAACTCTTGCTTTGTATGCACCCCGACACCCGTTTTCGGAATGGGTGACGTGCGACAACGAAATTGCGCGAAACCACCCCAAACATGAGTTTTGGACCTAAAGTAGTGGATTGGGCATATTCGTTGCGAAAAACGAAGAAATGGTTCCGGTGGCAAATACTCGTGCTTTGAATGCACCTCGACAACCGTTTTCAGAATGGGTGACGTGCGGCAACGAAATTGCGCGAAACCACCCCAAACATGAGTTTTGGACCTAAAGTAGTGGATTGGGCATGTTCGTTGCGAAAAACGAAGAAATGGTTCCGGTGGCAAAAACTTGTGCTTTGTATGCACCCCGACAACCGTTTTCAGAATAGGTGACATGCGGCAACGAAATTGCGCGAAACCACCTCAAACATGAGTTTTGGACCTAAAGTAGTGGATTGGGCATGTTCGTTGCAAAAACGAAGAAATGGTTCCGGTGGCAAAAACTCGTGCTTTGTATGCACCCCGACAACCGTTTTTAGAATGGGTGACGTGCTTCAACGAAATTGCGCGAAACCACCCCAAACATGAGTTTTGGACCTAAAGTAGTGGATTGGGCATGTTCGTTGCAAAAAACGAAGAAATGGTTCCGGTGGCAAAAACTCTTGCTTTGTATGCACCCCGACACCCGTTTTCGGAATGGGTGACGTGCGACAACGAAATTGCGCGAAACCACCCCAAACATGAGTTTTGGACCTAAAGTAGTGGATTGGGCATATTCGTTGCGAAAAACGAAGAAATGGTTCCGGTGGCAAATACTCGTGCTTTGAATGCACCTCGACAACCGTTTTCAGAATGGGTGACGTGCGGCAACGAAATTGCGCGAAACCACCCCAAACATGAGTTTTGGACCTAAAGTAGTGGATTGGGCATGTTCGTTGCGAAAAACGAAGAAATGGTTCCGGTGGCAAAAACTTGTGCTTTGTATGCACCCCGACAACCGTTTTCAGAATAGGTGACATGCGGCAACAAAATTGCGCGAAACCACCTCAAACATGAGTTTTGGACCTAAAGTAGTGGATTGGGCATGTTCGTTGCAAAAACGAAGATATGGTTCCGGTGGCAAAAACTCGTGCTTTGTATGCACCCCGACAACCGTTTTCAGAATGGGTGACGTGCCTCAACGAAATTGCGCGAAACCACCCCAAACATGAGTTTTGGATCTAAAGTAGTGGATTGGGCATGTTCGTTGCGAAAAACGAAGAAATGGTTCCGGTGGCAAAAACTCGTGCTTTGTATGCACCCCGACAACCATTTTCGGAATGGGTGACGTGCGGCAACGAAATTGCGCGAAACCACCCCAACACATGAGTTTTGGACCTAAAGTAGTGGATTGGGCATGTTCGTTGTGAAAAACGAAGAAATGGTTCCGGTGGCAAAAACTCGTGCTTTGTATGCACCCCGACACCCGTTTTCGGAATGAGTGACGTGCGCCAACGAAATTGCGCGAAACCACCCCAAACATGAGTTTTGGACCTAAAGTAGTGGATTGGGCATGTTCGTTGCAAAAAACGAAGAAATGGTTCCGGTGGCAAAAACTCGTGCTTTGTATGCACCCGTCACCCGTTTTCGGAATGGGTGACGTGCGACGACGAAATTGCGCGAAACTACCCCAAACATAAGTTTTGGACCTAAAGTAGTGGATTGGGCATGTTCGTTGCGAAAAACGAAGAAATGGTTCCGGTGGCAAAAACTTGTGCTTTGTATGCACTTGTGCTTTGTATGCACCCCGACAACCGTTTTCAGAATAGGTGACATGCGGCAACGAAATTGCGCGAAACCACCTCAAACATGAGTTTTGGACCTAAAGTAGTGGATTGGGCATGTTCGTTGCAAAAACGAAGAAATGGTTCCGGTGGCAAAAACTCGTGCTTTGTATGCACCCCGACAACCGTTTTTAGAATGGGTGACGTGCTTCAACGAAATTGCGCGAAACCACCCCAAACATGAGTTTTGGACCTAAAGTAGTGGATTGGGCATGTTCGTTGCGAAAAACGAAGAAATGGTTCCGGTGGCAAAAACTTGTGCTTTGTATGCACCCCGACAACCGTTTTCAGAATAGGTGACATGCGGCAACGAAATTGCGCGAAACCACCACAAACATGAGTTTTGGACCTAAAGTAGTGGATTGGGCATGTTCGTTGCAAAAACGAAGAAATGGTTCCGGTGGCAAAAACTCGTGCTTTGTATGCACCCCGACAACCGTTTTTAGAATGGGTGACGTGCTTCAACGAAATTGCGCGAAACCACCCCAAACATGAGTTTTGGACCTAAAGTAGTGGATTGGGCATGTTCGTTGCGAAAAACGAAGAAATGGTTCCGGTGGCAAAAACTCTTGCTTTGTATGCACCCCGACACCCGTTTTCGGAATGGGTGACGTGCGACAACGAAATTGCGCGAAACCACCCCAAACATGAGTTTTGGACCTAAAGTAGTGGATTGGGCATATTCGTTGCGAAAAACGAAGAAATGGTTCCGGTGGCAAATACTCGTGCTTTGAATGCACCTCGACAACCGTTTTCAGAATGGGTGACGTGCGGCAACGAAATTGCGCGAAACCACCCCAAACATGAGTTTTGGACCTAAAGTAGTGGATTGGGCATGTTCGTTGCGAAAAACGAAGAAATGGTTCCGGTGGCAAAAACTTGTGCTTTGTATGCACCCCGACAACCGTTTTCAGAATAGGTGACATGCGGCAACGAAATTGCGCGAAACCACCTCAAACATGAGTTTTGGACCTAAAGTAGTGGATTGGGCATGTTCGTTGCAAAAACGAAGATATGGTTCCGGTGGCAAAAACTCGTGCTTTGTATGCACCCCGACAACCGTTTTCAGAATGGGTGACGTGCCTCAACGAAATTGCGCGAAACCACCCCAAACATGAGTTTTGGATCTAAAGTAGTGGATTGGGCATGTTCGTTGCGAAAAACGAAGAAATGGTTCCGGTGGCAAAAACTCTTGCTTTGTTTGCACCCCGACACCCGTTTTCGGAATGGGTGACGTGCGACAACGAAATTGCGCGAAACCACCCCAAACATGAGTTTTGGACCTAAAGTAGTGGATTGGGCATGTTCGTTGCGAAAAACGAAGAAATGGTTCCGGTGGCAAATACTTGTGCTTTGTATGCACCCCGACAACCGTTTTCAGAATGGGTGACGTGCGGCAACGAAATTGCGCGAAACCACCCCAAACATGAGTTTTGGACCTAAAGTAGTGGATTGGGCATGTTCGTTGCGAAAAACGAAGAAAATGTTCCGGTGGCAAAAACTCGTGCTTTGTATGCACCCCGACAACCGTTTTCAGAATGGGTGACATGCGGCAACGAAATTGCGCGAAACCACCTCAAACATGAGTTTTGGACCTAAAGTAATGGGTTGAGCATGTTCGTTGCAAAAACGAAGAAATTGTTCCGGTGGCAAAAGGTCGTGCTTTGTATGCACCCCGACACCCGTTTTCGTAATGGGTGATTTGCGACAACGAAATTGCGCGAAACCACCCCAAACATGAGTTTTGGACCTAAAGTAGTGGATTGGGCATGTTCGTTGAGAAAAACGAAGAAATGGTTCCGGTGGCAAAAACTCGTGCTTTGTATGCACCCCGACAACCGTTTTCAGAATGGGTGACGTGCGGCAACGAAATTGCGCGAAACCACCCCAACACATGAGTTTTGGACCTAAAGTAGTGGATTGGGCATGTTCGTTGAGAAAAACGAAGAAATGGATCCGGTGGCAAAAACTCGTGCTTTGTATGCACCCCGACAACCGTTTTCAGAATGGGTGACGTGCGGCAACGAAATTGCGCGAAACCACCCCAACACATGAGTTTTGGAACTAAAGTAGTGGATTGGGCATGTTCGTTGCGAAAAACGAAGAAATGGTTCCGTTGGCAAAAACTCGTGCTTTGTATGCACCCCGACACCCGTTTTCGGAAAGGGTGACGTGCTGCAACGAAATTGCGCGAAACCACCCCAAACATTAGTTTTGGACCTAAAGTAGTGGATTGGGCATGTTCGTTGCGAAAAACGAAGAAATGGTTCCGGTGGCAAAAACTCGTGCTTTGTATGCACCCGACACCCGTTTTCGGAATGGGTGACGTGCGACAACGAAATTGCGTGAAACCACCCCAAACATGAGTTTTGGACCTAAAGTAGTGGATTGGGCATGTTCGTTGCGAAAAACGAAGAAATGGTTCCGGTGGCAAAAACTCGTGCTTTGTATGCACCCCGACAACCGTTTTCAGAATGGGTGACGTGCTTCATCGAAATTGCGTGAAACCACCCCAAACATGAGTTTTGGACCTAAAGTAGTGGATTGGGCATGTTCGTTGCGAAAAACGAAGAAATGATTCCGGTGGCAAAAACTCGTGCTTTGTATGCACCCGACACCCGTTTTCGGAATGGGTGACGTGCGACAACGAAATTGCGCGAAACCACCCCAAACATGAGTTTTGGACCTAAAGTAGTGGATTGGGCATGTTCGTTGCGAAAAATCGAAGAAATGGTTCCGGTGGCAAAAACTCGTGCTTTGTATGCACCGCGACACCCGTTTTCGGAATGGGTGACGTGCAACAACGAAATTGCGCGAAGCCACCCCAAACATGAATTTTGGACCTAAAGTAGTGGATTGGGCATGTTCGTTGAGAAAAACGAAGAAATGGTTCCGGTGGCAAAAACTCGTGCTTTGTATGCACCCCGACAACCGTTTTCAGAATGGGTGACGTGCGGCAACGAAATTGCGCGAAACCACCCCAACACATGAGTTTTGGACCTAAAGTAGTGGATTGGGCATGTTCGTTGCGAAAAACGAAGAAATGGTTCCGGTGGCAAAAACTCGTGCTTTGTATGCACCCCGACACCCGTTTTCGGAATGGGTGACGTGCTGCAACGAAATTGCGCGAAACCACCCCAAACATTAGTTTTGGACCTAAAGTAGTGGATTGGGCATGTTCGTTGCGAAAAACGAAGAAATGGTTCCGGTGGCAAAAACTCGTGCTTTGTATGCACCCGACACCCGTTTTCGGAATGGGTGACGTGCGACAACGAAATTGCGCGAAACCACCCCAAACATGAGTTTTGGACCTAAAGTAGTGGATTGGGCATGTTCGTTGCGAAAAACGAAGAAATGGTTCCGGTGGCAAAAACTCGTGCTTTGTATGCACCCCGACAACCGTTTTCGGAATGGGTGACGTGCGGCAACGAAATTGCGCGAAACCACCCCAACACATGAGTTTTGGACCTAAAGTAGTGGATTGGGCATGTTCGTTGGGAAAAACGAAGAAATGGTTCCGGTGGCAAAAACTCGTGCTTTGTATGCACCCCGACACCCGTTTTCGGAATGGGTGACGTGCGCCAACGAAATTGCGCGAAACCACCCCAAACATGAGTTTTGGACCTAAAGTAGTGGATTGGGCATGTTCGTTGCAAAAAACGAAGAAATGGTTCCGGTGGCAAAAACTCGTGCTTTGTATGCACCCGTCACCCGTTTTCGGAATGGGTAACGTGCGACGACGAAATTGCGCGAAACCACCCCAAACATAAGTTTTGGACCTAAAGTAGTGGATTGGGCATGTTCGTTGCGAAAAACGAAGAAATGGTTCCGGTGGCAAAAACTTGTGCTTTGTATGCACCCCGACAACCGTTTTCAGAATAGGTGACATGCGGCAACGAAATTGCGCGAAACCACCTCAAACATGAGTTTTGGACCTAAAGTAGTGGATTGGGCATGTTCGTTGCAAAAACGAAGAAATGGTTCCGGTGGCAAAAACTCGTGCTTTGTATGCACCCCGACAACCGTTTTTAGAATGGGTGACGTGCTTCAACGAAATTGCGCGAAACCACCCCAAACATGAGTTTTGTACCTAAAGTAGTGGATTGGGCATGTTCGTTGCGAAAAACGAAGAAATGGTTCCGGTGGCAAAAACTCGTGCTTTGTATGCACCCCGACACCCGTTTTCGGAATGGGTGACGTGCTGCAACGAAATTGCGCGAAACCACCCCAAACATTAGTTTTGGACCTAAAGTAGTGGATTGGGCATGTTCGTTGCGAAAAACGAAGAAATGGTTCCGGTGGCAAAAACTCGTGCTTTGTATGCACCCGACACCCGTTTTCGGAGTGGGTGACGTGCGACAACAAAATTGCGCGAAACCACCCCAAACATGAGTTTTGGACCTAAAGTAGTGGATTGGGCATGTTCGTTGCGAAAAACGAAGAAATGGTTCCGGTGGCAAAAACTCGTGCTTTGTATGCACCCCGACAACCGTTTTCGGAATGGGTGACGTGCGGCAACGAAATTGCGCGAAACCACCCCAACACATGAGTTTTGGACCTAAAGTAGTGGATTGGGCATGTTCGTTGTGAAAAACGAAGAAATGGTTCCGGTGGCAAAAACTCGTGCTTTGTATGCACCCCGACACCCGTTTTCGGAATGGGTGACGTGCGCCAACGAAATTGCGCGAAACCACCCCAAACATGAGTTTTGGACCTAAAGTAGTGGATTGGGCATGTTCGTTGCAAAAAACGAAGAAATGGTTCCGGTGGCAAAAACTCGTGCTTTGTATGCACCCGTCACCCGTTTTCGGAATGGGTGACGTGCGACGACGAAATTGCGCGAAACCACCCCAAACATAAGTTTTGGACCTAAAGTAGTGGATTGGGCATGTTCGTTGCGAAAAACGAAGAAATGGTTCCGGTGGCAAAAACTTGTGCTTTGTATGCACCCCGACAACCGTTTTCAGAATAGGTGACATGCGGCAACAAAATTGCGCGAAACCACCTCAAACATGAGTTTTGGACCTAAAGTAGTGGATTGGGCATGTTCGTTGCAAAAACGAAGAAATGGTTCCGGTGGCAAAAACTCGTGCTTTGTATGCACCCCGACAACCGTTTTCAGAATGGGTGACGTGCGGCAACGAAATTGCGCGAAACCACCCCAACACATGAGTTTTGGAACTAAAGTAGTGGATTGGGCATGTTCGTTGCGAAAAACGAAGAAATGGTTCCGGTGGCAAAAACTCGTGCTTTGTATGCACCCCGACAACCGTTTTCGGAATGGGTGACGTGCGGCAACGAAATTGCGCGAAACCACCCCAACACATGAGTTTTGGACCTAAAGTAGTGGATTGGGCATGTTCGTTGGGAAAAACGAAGAAATGGTTCCGGTGGCAAATACTCGTGCTTTGTATGCACCCCGACACCCGTTTTCGGAATGGGTGACGTGCGCCAACGAAATTGCGCGAAACCACCCCAAACATGAGTTTTGGACCTAAAGTAGTGGATTGGGCATGTTCGTTGCGAAAAACGAAGAAATGGTTCCGGTGGCAAAAACTCGTGCTTTGTATGCACCCCGACAACCGTTTTCAGAATGGGTGACGTGCTTCATCGAAATTCCGTGAAACCACCCCAAACATGAGTTTTGGACCTAAAGTAGTGGATTGGGCATGTTCGTTGCGAAAAACGAAGAAATGATTCCGGTGGCAAAAACTCGTGCTTTGTATGCACCCGACACCCGTTTTCGGAATGGGTGACGTGCGACAACGAAATTGCGCGAAACCACCCCAAACATGAGTTTTGGACCTAAAGTAGTGGATTGGGCATGTTCGTTGCGAAAAACGAAGAAATGGTTCCGGTGGCAAAAACTCGTGCTTTGTATGCACCGCGACACCCGTTTTCGGAATGGGTGACGTGCGACAACGAAATTGCGCGAAACCACCCCAAACATGAGTTTTGGACCTAAAGTAGTGGATTGGGCATGTTCGTTGAGAAAAACGAAGAAATGGTTCCGGTGGCAAAAACTCGTGCTTTGTATGCACCCCGACAACCGTTTTCAGAATGGGTGACGTGCGGCAACGAAATTGCGCGAAACCACCCCAACACATGAGTTTTGGACCTAAAGTAGTGGATTGGGCATGTTCGTTGAGAAAAACGAAGAAATGGTTCCGGTGGCAAAAACTCGTGCTTTGTATGCACCCCGACAACCGTTTTCAGAATGGGTGACGTGCGGCAACGAAATTGCGCGAAACCACCCCAACACATGAGTTTTGGACCTAAAGTAGTGGATTGGGCATGTTCGTTGCGAAAAACGAAGAAATGGTTCCGGTGGCAAAAACTCGTGCTTTGTATGCACCCCGACAGCCGTTTTCGGAATGGGTGACGTGCTGCAACGAAATTGCGCGAAACCACCCCAAACATTAGTTTTGGACCTAAAGTAGTGGATTGGGCATGTTCGTTGCGAAAAACGAAGAAATGGTTCCGGTGGCAAAAACTCGTGCTTTGTGTGCACCCGACACCCGTTTTCGGAATGGGTGACGTGCGACAACGAAATTGCGCGAAACCACCCCAAACATGAGTTTTGGACCTAAAGTAGTGGATTGGGCATGTTCGTTGCGAAAAACGAAGAAATGGTTCCGGTGGCAAAAACTCGTGCTTTGTGTGCACCCCGACAACCGTTTTCGGAATGGGTGACGTGCGGCAACGAAATTGCGCGAAACCACCCCAACACATGAGTTTTGGACCTAAAGTAGTGGATTGGGCATGTTCGTTGTGAAAAACGAAGAAATGGTTCCGGTGGCAAAAACTCGTGCTTTGTATGCACCCCGACACCCGTTTTCGGAATGGGTGACGTGCGCCAATGAAATTGCGCGAAACCACCCCAAACATGAGTTTTGGACCTAAAGTAGTGGATTGGGTATGTTCGTTGCAAAAAACGAAGAAATGGTTCCGGTGGCAAAAACTCGTGCTTTGTATGCACCCGTCACCCGTTTTCGGAATGGGTGACGTGCGACGACGAAATTGCGCGAAACCACCCCAAACATAAGTTTTGGACCTAAAGTAGTGGATTGGGCATGTTCGTTGCGAAAAACGAAGAAATGGTTCCGGTGGCAAAAACTTGTGCTTTGTATGCACCCCGACAACCGTTTTCAGAATAGGTGACATGCGGCAACGAAATTGCGCGAAACCACCTCAAACATGAGTTTTGGACCTAAAGTAGTGGATTGGGCATGTTCGTTGCAAAAACGAAGAAATGGTTCCGGTGGCAAAAACTCGTGCTTTGAATGCACCCCGACAACCGTTTTTAGAATGGGTGACGTGCTTCAACGAAATTGCGCGAAACCACCCCAAACATGAGTTTTGGACCTAAAGTAGTGGATTGGGCATGTTCGTTGCGAAAAACGAAGAAATGGTTCCGGTGGCAAAAACTCGTGCTTTGTATGCACCCCGACAAACGTTTTCAGAATGGGTGACGTGCGGCAACGAAATTGCGCGAAACCACCCCAACACATGAGTTTTGGACCTAAAGTAGTGGATTGGGCATGTTCGTTGCGAAAAACGAAGAAATGGTTCCGGTGGCAAAAACTCGTGCTTTGTATGCACCCCGACACCCGTTTTCGGAATGGGTGACGTGCTGCAACGAAATTGCGCGAAACCACCCCAAACATTAGTTTTGGACCTAAAGTAGTGGATTGGGCATGTTCGTTGCGAAAAACGAAGAAATGGTTCCGGTGGCAAAAACTCGTGCTTTGTATGCACCCGACACCCGTTTTCGGAATGGGTGACGTGCGACAACGAAATTGTGCGAAACCACCACAAACATGAGTTTTGGACCTAAAGTAGTGGATTGGGCATGTTCGTTGCGAAAAACGAAGAAATGGTTCCGGTGGCAAAAACTCGTGCTTTGTATGCACCCCGACAACCGTTTTCGGAATGGGTGACGTGCGGCAACGAAATTGCGCGAAACCACCCCAACACATGAGTTTTGGACCTAAAGTAGTGGATTGGGCATGTTCGTTGTGAAAAACGAAGAAATGGTTCCGGTGGCAAAAACTCGTGCTTTGTATGCACCCCGACACCCGTTTTCGGAATGGGTGACGTGCGCCAACGAAATTGCGCGAAACCACCCCAAACATGAGTTTTGGACCTAAAGTAGTGGATTGGGCATGTTCGTTGCAAAAAACGAAGAAATGGTTCCGGTGGCAAAAACTCGTGCTTTGTATGCACCCGTCAGGCCGTCACCCGTTTTCGGAATGGGTGACGTGCGACGACGAAATTGCGCGAAACCACCCCAAACATAAGTTTTGGACCTAAAGTAGTGGATTGGGCATGTTCGTTGCGAAAAACGAAGAAATGGTTCCGGTGGCAAAAACTTGTGCTTTGTATGCACCCCGACAACCGTTTTCAGAATAGGTGACATGCGGCAACGAAATTGCGCGAAACCACCTCAAACATGAGTTTTGGACCTAAAGTAGTGGATTGGGCATGTTCGTTGCAAAAACGAAGAAATGGTTCCGGTGGCAAAAACTCGTGCTTTGTATGCACCCCGACAACCGTTTTTAGAATGGGTGACGTGCTTCAACGAAATTGCGCGAAACCACCCCAAACATGAGTTTTGGACCTAAAGTAGTGGATTGGGCATGTTCGTTGCGAAAAACGAAGAAATGGTTCCGGTGGCAAATACTCGTGCTTTGAATGCACCTCGACAACCGTTTTCAGAATGGGTGACGTGCGGCAACGAAATTGCGCGAAACCACCCCAAACATGAGTTTTGGACCTAAAGTAGTGGATTGGGCATGTTCGTTGCGAAAAACGAAGAAATGGTTCCGGTGGCAAAAACTTGTGCTTTGTATGCACCCCGACAACCGTTTTCAGAATAAGTGACATGCGGCAACGAAATTGCCCGAAACCACCTCAAACATGAGTTTTGGACCTAAAGTAGTGGATTGGGCATGTTCGTTGCAAAAACGAAGAAATGGTTCCGGTGGCAAAAACTCGTGCTTTGTATGCACCCCGACAACCGTTTTCAGAATGGGTGACGTGCTTCAACGAAATTGCGCGAAACCACCCCAAACATGAGTTTTGGACCTAAAGTGGTGGATTGGGCATGTTCGTTGCGAAAAACGAAGAAATGGTTCCGGTGGCAAAAACTCTTGCTTTGTTTGCACCCCGACACCCGTTTTCAGAATGGGTGACGTGCGACAACGAAATTGCGCGAAACCACCCCAAACATGAGTTTTGGACCTAAAGTAGTGGATTGGGCATGCTCGTTGCGAAAAACGAAGAAATGGTTCCGGTGGCAAATACTTGTGCTTTGTATGCACCCCGACAACCGTTTTCAGAATGGGTGACGTGCGGCAACGAAATTGCGCGAAACCACCCCAAACATGAGTTTTGGACCTAAAGTAGTGGATTGGGCATGTTCGTTGCGAAAAACGAAGAAAATGTTCCGGTGGCAAAAACTCGTGCTTTGTATGCACCCCGACAACCGTTTTCAGAATGGGTGACATGCGGCAACGAAATTGCGCGAAACCACCTCAAACATGAGTTTTGGACCTAAAGTAATGGATTGAGCATGTTCGTTGCAAAAACGAAGAAATGGTTCCGGTGGCAAAAGGTCGTGCTTTGTATGCACCCCGACACCCGTTTTCGGAATGGGTGATGTGCGACAACGAAATTGCGCGAAACCACCCCAAACATGAGTTTTGGACCTAAAGTAGTGGATTGGGCATGTTCGTTGAGAAAAACGAAGAAATGGTTCCGGTGGCAAAAACTCGTGCTTTGTATGCACCCCGACAACCGTTTTCAGAATGGGTGACGTGCGGCAACGAAATTGCGCGAAACCACCCCAACAAATGAGTTTTGGACCTAAAGTAGTGGATTGGGCATGTTCGTTGAGAAAAACGAAGAAATGGTTCCGGTGGCAAAAACTCGTGCTTTGTATGCACCCCGACAACCGTTTTCAGAATGGGTGACGTGCGGCAACGAAATTGCGCGAAACCACCCCAACACATGAGTTTTGGACCTAAAGTAGTGGATTGGGCATGTTCGTTGCGAAAAACGAAGAAATGGTTCCGGTGGCAAAAACTCGTGCTTTGTATGCACCCCGACAGCCGTTTTCGGAATGGGTGACGTGCTGCAACGAAATTGCGCGAAACCACCCCAAACATTAGTTTTGGACCTAAAGTAGTGGATTGGGCATGTTCGTTGCGAAAAACGAAGAAATGGTTCCGGTGGCAAAAACTCGTGCTTTGTATGCACCTGACACCCGTTTTCGGAATGGGTGACGTGCGACAACGAAATTGCGTGAAACCACCCCAAACATGAGTTTTGGACCTAAAGTAGTGGATTGGGCATGTTCGTTGCGAAAAACGAAGAAATGGTTCCGGTGGCAAAAACTCGTGCTTTGTATGCACCCCTGACAACCGTTTTCGGAATGGGTGACGTGCGGCAACGAAATTGCGCGAAACCACCCCAACACATGAGTTTTGGACCTAAAGTAGTGGATTGGGCATGTTCGTTGTGAAAAACGAAGAAATGGTTCCGGTGGCAAAAACTCGTGCTTTGTATGCACCCCGACACCCATTTTCGGAATGGGTGACGTGCGACAACGAAATTGCACGAAACCACCCCAAACATGAGTTTTGGACCTAAAGTAGTGGATTGGGCATGTTCGTTGCAAAAAACGAAGAAATGGTTCCGGTGGCAAAAACTAGTGCTTTGTATGCACCCGTCACCCGTTTTCGGAATGGGTGACGTGCGACGACGAAATTGCGCGAAACCACCCCAAACATAAGTTTTGGACCTAAAGTAGTGGATTGGGCATGTTCGTTGCGAAAAACGAAGAAATGGTTCCGGTGGCAAAAACTTGTGCTTTGTATGCACCCCGACAACCGTTTTCAGAATAGGTGACATGCGGCAACGAAATTGCGCGAAACCACCTCAAACATGAGTTTTGGACCTAAAGTAGTGGATTGGGCATGTTCGTTGCAAAAACAAAGAAATGGTTCCGGTGGCAAAAACTCGTGCTTTGTATGCACCCCGACAACCGTTTTCAGAATGGGTGACGTGCTTCAACGAAATTGCGTGAAACCACCCCAAACATGAGTTTTGGAGCTAAAGTAGTGGATTGGGCATGTTCGTTGCGAAAAACGAAGAAATGGTTCCGGTGGCAAATACTCGTGCTTTGTATGCACCCCGACAACCGTTTTCAGAATGGGTGACTTGCGGCAACGAAATTGCGCGAAACCACCCCAAACATGAGTTTTGGACCTAAAGTAGTGGATTGAGCATGTTCGTTGCGAAAAACGAAGAAATGGTTCCGGTGGCAAAAACTTGTGCTTTGTATGCACCCCGACAACCGTTTTCAGAATGGGTGACATGCAGCAACGAAATTGCGCGAAACCACCTCAAACATGAGTTTTGGACCTAACTTAGTGGATTGGGCATGTTCGTTGCAAAAACGAAGAAATGGTTCCGGTGGCAAAAACTCGTGCTTTGTATGCACCCCGACAACCGTTTTCAGAATGGGTGACGTGCGGCAACGAAATTGCGCGAAACCACCTCAAACATGAGTTTTGGACCTAACTTAGTGGATTGGGCATGTTCGTTGCAAAAACGAAGAAATGGTTCCGGTGGCAAAAACTCGTGCTTTGTATGCACCCGACACCCGTTTTCGGAATGGGTGACGTGCGACAACAAAATTGCGCGAAACCACCCCAAACATGAGTTTTGGACCTAAAGTAGTGGATTGGGCACGTTCGTTGCGAAAAACGAAGAAATGGTTCCGGTGGCAAAAACTCGTGCTTTGTATGCACCCCGACAACCGTTTTCAGAATGGGTGACGTGCGGCAACGAAATTGCGTGAAACCACCCCAACACATGAGTTTTGGACCTAAAGTAGTGGATTGGGCATGTTCGTTGCGAAAAACGAAGAAATGGTTCCGGTGGCAAAAACTTGTGCTTTGTATGCACCCCGACAACCGTTTTCAGAATGGGTGACATGCAGCAATGAAATTGCGCGAAACCACCTCAAACATGAGTTTTGGACCTAACTTAGTGGATTGGGCATGTTCGTTGCAAAAACGAAGAAATGGTTCCGGTGGCAAAAACTCGTGCTTTGTATGCACCCCGACAACCGTTTTCAGAATGGGTGACGTGCTTCAACGAAATTGGGCGAAACCACCCCAAACATGAGTTTTGGACCTAAAGTAGTGGATTGGGCATGTTCGTTGCGAAAAACGAAGAAATGGTTCCAGTGGCAAAAACTCGTGCTTTGTATGCACCCCGACACCCGTTTTCGGAATGGGTGACGTGCGACAACGAAATTGCGCGAAACCACACCAAACATGAGTTTTGGACCTAAAGTAGTGGATTGGGCATGTTCGTTGCGAAAAATGAAGAAATGGTTCCGGTGGCAAAAACTCGTGCTTTGTATGCACCCCGACAACCGTTTTCAGAATGGGTGACGTGCGGCAACGAAATTGCGCGAAACCACCCCAAACATGAGTTTTGGACCTAAAGTAGTGGATTGGGCATGTTCGTTGCGAAAAACGAAGAAAATGTTCTGGTGGCAAAAACTCGTGCTTTGTATGCACCCCGACAACCGTTTTTAGAATGGGTGACATGCGGCAACGAAATTGCGCGAAACCACCTCAAACATGAGTTTTGGACCTAAAGTAGTGGATTGGGCATGTTCGTTGCAAAAACGAAGAAATGGTTCCGGTGGCAAAAACTCGTGCTTTGTATGCACCCGACACCCGTTTTCGGAATGGGTGACGTGCGACAACGAAATTGCGCGAAACCACCCCAAACATGAGTTTTGGACCTAAAGTAGTGGATTGGGCATGTTCGTTGCGAAAAACGAAGAAATGGTTCCGGTGGCAAAAACTCGTGCTTTGTATGCACCCGACACCCGTTTTCAGAATGGGTGACGTGCTTCAACGAAATTGCGCGAAACCACCCCAAACATGAGTTTTGGACCTAAAGTAGTGGATTGGGCATGTTCGTTGCGAAAAACGAAGAAATGATTCCGGTGGCAAAAACTCGTGCTTTGTATGCACCCGACACCCGTTTTCGGAATGGGTGACGTGCGACAACGAAATTGCGCGAAACCACCCCAAACATGAGTTTTGGACCTAAAGTAGTGGATTGGGCATGTTCGTTGCGAAAAACGAAGAAATGGTTCCGGTGGCAAAAACTCGTGCTTTGTATGCACCCCGACACCCGTTTTCGGAATGGGTGACGTGCGACAACGAAATTGCGCGAAACCACCCCAAACATGAGTTTTGGACCTAAAGTAGTGGATTGGGCATGTTCGTTGAGAAAAACGAAGAAATGGTTCCGGTGGCAAAAACTCGTGCTTTGTATGCACCCCGACAACCGTTTTCAGAATGGGTGACATGCGGCAACGAAATTGCGCGAAACCACCCCAACACATGAGTTTTGGACCTAAAGTAGTGGATTGGGCATGTTCGTTGCGAAAAACGAAGAAATGGTTCCGGTGGCAAAAACTCGTGCTTTGTATGCACCCCGACAACCGTTTTCAGAATGGGTGACGTGCGGCAACGAAATTGCGCGAAACCACCCCAACACATGAGTTTTGGACCTAAAGTAGTGGATTGGGCATGTTCGTTGCGAAAAACGAAGAAATGGTTCCGGTGGCAAAAACTCGTGCTTTTTATGCACCCCGACACCCGTTTTCGGAATGGGTGACGTGCTGCAATGAAATTGCGCGAAACCACCCCAAACATTAGTTTTGGACCTAAAGTAGTGGATTGGGCATGTTCGTTGCGAAAAACGAAGAAATGGTTCCGGTGGCAAAAACTTGTGCTTTGTATGCACCCCGACAACCGTTTTCAGAATGGGTGACATGCAGCAATGAAATTGCGCGAAACCACCTCAAACATGAGTTTTGGACCTAACTTAGTGGATTGGGCATGTTCGTTGCAAAAACGAAGAAATGGTTCCGGTGGCAAAAACTCGTGCTTTGTATGCACCCCGACAACCGTTTTCAGAATGGGTGACGTGCGGCAACGAAATTGCGCGAAACCACCTCAAACATGAGTTTTGGACCTAACTTAGTGGATTGGGCATGTTCGTTGCAAAAACGAAGAAATGGTTCCGGTGGCAAAAACTCGTGCTTTGTATGCACCCGACACCCGTTTTCGGAATGGGTGACGTGCGACAACAAAATTGCGCGAAACCACCCCAAACATGAGTTTTGGACCTAAAGTAGTGGATTGGGCACGTTCGTTGCGAAAAACGAAGAAATGGTTCCGGTGGCAAAAACTCGTGCTTTGTATGCACCCCGACAACCGTTTTCAGAATGGGTGACGTGCGGCAACGAAATTGCGTGAAACCACCCCAACACATGAGTTTTGGACCTAAAGTAGTGGATTGGGCATGTTCGTTGCGAAAAACGAAGAAATGGTTCCGGTGGCAAAAACTTGTGCTTTGTATGCACCCCGACAACCGTTTTCAGAATGGGTGACATGCAGCAATGAAATTGCGCGAAACCACCTCAAACATGAGTTTTGGACCTAACTTAGTGGATTGGGCATGTTCGTTGCAAAAACGAAGAAATGGTTCCGGTGGCAAAAACTCGTGCTTTGTATGCACCCCGACAACCGTTTTCAGAATGGGTGACGTGCTTCAACGAAATTGGGCGAAACCACCCCAAACATGAGTTTTGGACCTAAAGTAGTGGATTGGGCATGTTCGTTGCGAAAAACGAAGAAATGGTTCCGGTGGCAAAAACTCGTGCTTTATATGCACCCCGACACCCGTTTTCGGAATGGGTGACGTGCGACAACGAAATTGCGCGAAACCACACCAAACATGAGTTTTGGACCTAAAGTAGTGGATTGGGCATGTTCGTTGCGAAAAATGAAGAAATGGTTCCGGTGGCAAAAACTCGTGCTTTGTATGCACCCCGACAACCGTTTTCAGAATGGGTGACGTGCGGCAACGAAATTGCGCGAAACCACCCCAAACATGAGTTTTGGACCTAAAGTAGTGGATTGGGCATGTTCGTTGCGAAAAACGAAGAAAATGTTCTGGTGGCAAAAACTCGTGCTTTGTATGCACCCCGACAACCGTTTTTAGAACGGGTGACATGCGGCAACGAAATTGCGCGAAACCACCTCAAACATGAGTTTTGGACCTAAAGTAGTGGATTGGGCATGTTCGTTGCAAAAACGAAGAAATGGTTCCGGTGGCAAAAACTCGTGCTTTGTATGCACCCGACACCCGTTTTCGGAATGGGTGACGTGCGACAACGAAATTGCGCGAAACCACCCCAAACATGAGTTTTGGACCTAAAGTAGTGGATTGGGCATGTTCGTTGCGAAAAACGAAGAAATGGTTCCGGTGGCAAAAACTCGTGCTTTGTATGCACCCGACACCCGTTTTCAGAATGGGTGACGTGCTTCAACGAAATTGCGCGAAACCACCCCAAACATGAGTTTTGGACCTAAAGTAGTGGATTGGGCATGTTCGTTGCGAAAAACGAAGAAATGATTCCGGTGGCAAAAACTCGTGCTTTGTATGCACCCGACACCCGTTTTCGGAATGGGTGACGTGCGACAACGAAATTGCGCGAAACAACCCCAAACATGAGTTTTGGACCTAAAGTAGTGGATTGGGCATGTTCGTTGCGAAAAACGAAGAAATGGTTCCGGTGGCAAAAACTCGTGCTTTGTATGCACCCCGACACCCGTTTTCGGAATGGGTGACGTGCGACAACGAAATTGCGCGAAACCACCCCAAACATGAGTTTTGGACCTAAAGTAGTGGATTGGGCATGTTCGTTGAGAAAAACGAAGAAATGGTTCCGGTGGCAAAAACTCGTGCTTTGTATGCACCCCGACAACCGTTTTCAGAATGGGTGACATGCGGCAACGAAATTGCGCGAAACCACCCCAACACATGAGTTTTGGACCTAAAGTAGTGGATTGGGCATGTTCGTTGCGAAAAATGAAGAAATGGTTCCGGTGGCAAAAACTCGTGCTTTGTATGCACCCCGACAACCGTTTTCAGAATGGGTGACGTGCGGCAACGAAATTGCGCGAAACCACCCCAACACATGAGTTTTGGACCTAAAGTAGTGGATTGGGCATGTTCGTTGCGAAAAACGAAGAAATGGTTCCGGTGGCAAAAACTCGTGCTTTTTATGCACCCCGACACCCGTTTTCGGAATGGGTGACGTGCTGCAATGAAATTGCGCGAAACCACCCCAAACATTAGTTTTGGACCTAAAGTAGTGGATTGGGCATGTTCGTTGCGAAAAACGAAGAAATGGTTCCGGTGGCAAAAACTCGTGCTTTGTATGCACCCGACACCCGTTTTCGGAATGGGTGACGTGCGACAACGAAATTGCGCGAAACCACCCCAAACATGAGTTTTGGACCTAAAGTAGTGGATTGGGCATGTTCGTTGCGAAAAACGAAGAAATGGTTCCGGTGGCAAAAACTCGTGCTTTGTATGCACCCCGACACCCGTTTTCAGAATGGGTGACGTGCTGCAACGAAATTGCGCGAAACCACCCCAAACATTAGTTTTGGACCTAAAGTACTGGATTGGGCATGTTCGTTGCGAAAAACGAAGAAATGGTTCCGGTGGCAAAAACTCGTGCTTTGTATGCACCCCGACAACGGTTTTCAGAATGGGTGACGTGCGACAACGAAATTGCGCGAAACCACCCCAAACATGAGTTTTGGACCTAAAGTAGTGGATTGGGCATGTTCGTTGCGAAAAACGAAGTAATGGTTCCGGTGGCAAAAACTCGTGCTTTGTATGCACCCCGACAACCGTTTTCAGAATGGGTGACGTGCGGCAACGAAATTGCGCGAAACCACCCCAAACATGAGTTTTGGACCTAAAGTAGTGGATTGGGCATGTTCGTTGCGAAAAACGAAGAAATGGTTCCGGTGGCAAAAACTCTTGCTTTGTATGCACCCCGACACCCGTTTTCGGAATGGGTTTCGTGCGACAACGAAATTGCGCGAAACCACCCCAAACATGAGTTTTGGACCTAAAGTAGTGGATTGGGCATGTTCGTTGCGAAAAACGAAGAAATGGTTCCGGTGGCAAAAACTCGTGCTTTGTATGCACCCGACACCCGTTTTCGGAAGGGGTGACGTGCGGCAACGAAATTGCGCGAAACCACCCCAACACATGAGTTTTGGACCTAAAGTAGTGGATTGGGCATGTTCGTTGTGAAAAACGAATAAAATGGTTCCGGTGGCAAAAACTCGTGCTTTGTATGCACCCCGACAACCGTTTTCAGAATGGGTGACGTGCGGCAACGAAATTGCGCGAAACCACCCAAACATGAGTTTTGGACCTAAAGTAGTGGATTGGGCATGTTCGTTGCGAAAAACGAAGAAAATGTTCCGGTGGCAAAAACTTGTGCTTTGTATGCACCCCGACAACCGTTTTCAGAATGGGTGACGTGCGACAACGAAATTGCGCGAAACCACCCCAACACATGAGTTTTGGACCTAAAGTAGTGGATTGGGCATGTTCTTTGCGAAAAACGAAGAAATGGTTCCGGTGGCAAAAACTTGTGCTTTGTATGCACCCCGACAACCGTTTTCAGAATGGGTGACATGCAGCAACGAAATTGCGCGAAACCACCCCAAACATTAGTTTTGGACCTAACTTAGTGGATTGGGCATGTTCGTTGCGAAAAACGAAGAAATGGTTCCGGTGGCAAAAACTCGTGCTTTGTATGTACCCCGACAACCGTTTTGAGAATGGGTGACGTGCTTCAACGAAATTGCGCGAAACCACCCCAAACATGAGTTTTGGACCTAAAGTAGTGGATTGGGCATGTTCGTTGCGAAAAACGAAGAAATGGTTCCGGTGGCAAAAACTCGTGCTTTGTATGCACCCCGACACCCGTTTTCGGAATGGGTGACGTGCGACAACAAAATTGCGCGAAACCACACCAAACATGAGTTTTGGACCTAAAGTAGTGGATTGGGCATGTTCGTTGTGAAAAACGAAGAAATGGTTCCGGTGGCAAAAACTCGTGCTTTGTATGCACCCCGACAACCGTTTTTAGAATAGGTGACGTGCGGCAACGAAATTGCGCGAAACCACCTCAAACATGAGTTTTGGACCTAAAGTAGTGGATTGGGCATGTTCGTTGCAAAAACGAAGAAATGGTTCCGGTGGCAAAAAGTCGTGCTTTGTATGCACCCCGACACCCGTTTTCGGAATGGGTGACGTGCGGCAACGAAATTGCGCGAAACCACCCCAAACATGAGTTTTGGACCTAAAGTAGTGGATTGGGCATGTTCATTGCAAAAACGAAGAAATGGTTCCAGTGGCAAAAACTCGTGCTTTGTATGCACCCCGACAACCGTTTTTAGAATGGGTGACGTGCTTCAACGAAATTGCGCGAAACCACCCCAAACATGAGTTTTGGACCTAAAGTAGTGGATTGGGCATGTTCGTTGCGAAAAACGAAGAAATGGTTCCGGTGGCAAAAACTCTTGCTTTGTATGCACCCCGACACCCGTTTTCGGAATGGGTGACGTGCGACAACGAAATTGCGCGAAACCACCCCAAACATGAGTTTTGGACCTAAAGTAGTGGATTGGGCATGTTCGTTGCGAAAAACGAAGAAATGGTTCCGGTGGCAAATACTCGTGCTTTGTATGCACCCCGACAACCGTTTTCAGAATGGGTGACTTGCGGCAACGAAATTGCGCGAAACCACCCCAAACATGAGTTTTGGACCTAAAGTAGTGGATTGGGCATGTTCGTTGCGAAAAACGAAGAAATGGTTCCGGTGGCAAAAACTTGTGCTTTGTATGCACCCCGACAACCGTTTTCAGAATAGGTGACATGCGGCAACGAAATTGCGCGAAACCACCTCAAACATGAGTTTTGGACCTAAAGTAGTGGATTGGGCATGTTCGTTGCAAAAACGAAGAAATGGTTCCGGTGGCAAAAACTCGTGCTTTGTATGCACCCCGACAGCCGTTTTCAGAATGGGTGACGTGCTTCAACGAAATTGCGCGAAACCACCCCAAACATGAGTTTTGGACCTAAAGTAGTGGATTGGGCATGTTCGTTGCGAAAAACGAAGAAATGGTTCCGGTGGCAAAAACTCTTGCTTTGTATGCACCCCGACACCCGTTTTCGGAATGGGTGACGTGCGACAACGAAATTGCGCGAAACCACCCCAAACATGAGTTTTGGACCTAAAGTAGTGGATTGGGCATGTTCGTTGCGAAAAACGAAGAAAATGTTCCGGTGGCAAAAACTCGTGCTTTGTATGCACCCCGACAACCGTTTTCAGAATGGGTGACGTGCGGCAACGAAATTGCGCGAAACCACCTCAAACATGAGTTTTGGACCTAAAGTAATGGATTGAGCATGTTCGTTGCAAAAACGAAGAAATGGTTCCGGTGGCAAAAACTCGTGCTTTGTATGCACCCTGACAACCGTTTTCAGAATGGGTGACGTGCTTCAACGAAATTGCGCGAAACCACCCCAAACATGAGTTTTGGACCTAAAGTAGTGGATTGGGCATGTTCGTTGTGAAAAACGAAGAAATGGTTCCGGTGGCAAAGACTCGTGCTTTGTATGCACCCGACACCCGTTTTCGGAATGGGTGACGTGCGACAACAAAATTGCGCAAAACCACCCCAAACATGAGTTTTGGACCTAAAGTAGTGGATTGGGCATGTTCGTTGCGAAAAACGAAGAAATGGTTCCGGTGGCAAAAACTTGTGCTTTGTATGCACCCTGACAACCGTTTTCAGAATAGGTGACATGCGGCAACGAAATTGCGCGAAACTACCTCAAACATGAGTTTTGGACCTAAAGTAGTGGATTGGGCATGTTCGTTGCAAAAACGAAGAAATGGTTCCGGTGGCAAAAACTCGTGCTTTGTATGCACCCCGACAACCGTTTTCAGAATGGGTGACGTGCTTCAACGAAATTGCGCGAAACCACCGCAAACATCAGTTTTGGACCTAAAGTAGTGGATTGGGCATGTTCGTTGCGAAAAACGAAGAAATGGTTCCGGTGGCAAAAACTCTTGCTTTGTATGCACCCCGACACCCGTTTTCGGAATGGGTGACGTGCGACAACGAAATTGCGGGAAACCACCCCAAACATGAGTTTTGGACCTAAAGTAGTGGATTGGGCATGTTCGTTGCGAAAAACGAAGAAATGGTTCCGGTGGCAAATACTCGTGCTTTGTATGCACCCCGACAACCGTTTTCAGAATGGGTGACTTGCGGCAACGAAATTGCGCGAAACCACCCCAAACATGAGTTTTGGACCTAAAGTAGTGGATTGGGCATGTTCGTTGCGAAAAACGAAGAAATGGTTCCGGTGGCAAAAACTCGTGCTTTGTATGCACCCCGACAACCGTTTTCAGAATAGGTTGATGTAGCTGAGGTGCCCGATCTTTCGGCGAGTAGAGATAATTCCGATTTGGTGGAAGATGACCCTTGCGATCCGACTACGACGAGCAAGCCCGAGGCGCCAATGCAATCGCTGAACCAACTCCCTGTGGTTACCGACCTTGCTGATGCGAGATCGGCCTGATCACGAAGATCGTTTCCTGTGCGCAATCGAAGAACGAACAAGAAAAAGATGCGAGCAATCTAATCTATTACTCGAGGGTGGAGTTCTGAATACACGAAGACAGCGCAGATTTGCGCGTGCTCGAGAGTAGCTAAAGCTAGATCTAAAACAAAACTCAGAAAATAAAGGAGGCGCAGCTCCTGTATAAATAGAGAGGGGGCGCAGCCCCTAGGGGCGGCCAACCCTAGGTCGTCCATTATGGGCCGCAATTGGGCTGGTCGTCTATTCTTCTGGGCCTTCGTTCTTTAACAACATGATGTAGTTCAATTCTCTTGCACGGGCCCGAGTCACTGGCCCAGGTGGAAGGGGTGGCGCCTGGACTGGGGAAGATGGTGCCTGGGCTGGAGAAGGTGCTGCTGGTGTAGATATGCTCGTGTTGGTGTTGATGTCCTCATCATCCTCCCCTTCTTGAACTGAAGTCGTCCTCGACGGCAACTCCTCATCTTCTCCCGCATACGGTTTCAAATCTGCAACATTAAAACTAGTGGAAACACCAAACTCCGCAGGCAGGTCAAGGATATAAGCATTATCATTAATCTTGGTTAGTACCTTAAAAGGACCAGCAGCACGAGGCATCAATTTAGAACGCCGCAAAGTAGGAAAACGATCCTTTCTCAAATGCAACCAAACCATATCACCAGGTTCAAAAGTAACTAGTTTCCGGCCTTTACTACCAGTAATCTGATATTTAGCATTAGCAGCAGCAATGTTTTGTTGAGTTTGTTCATGGAGATTAATCATTTGTTCAACATGTGCAAGAGCATCTATGTGTGGGGCGTCCGTAGCATCAAGCGAAAACAAAGCAATAGGCGCCCTAGGAATGTAACCATAAACAATTTGAAAAGGGCACATCTTTGTAGAAGAATGTGTTGCATGATTATAAGCAAACTCAACATGAGGTAAGCAATCCTCCCAACGTTTCAAATTTTTGTCTAAAACAGCCCTAAGCATGGTAGACAAAGTTCGATTAACTACCTCAGTTTGACCATCAGTCTGAGGGTGATAAGTGGTGCTAAACAGCAATTTAGTTCCTAATTTATTCCACAGAGATCTCCAAAAATGACTCAGAAACTTGGCATCACGATCCGAGACTATTGTATTGGGAATACCGTGCAAACGAATAATCTCTCTAAAAAACAATTCAGCAACATTGCTAGCATCATCAGTCTTATGACAAGGTATGAAATGAGCCATTTTGGAGAATCGATCAACAACCGCAAAAATGCTATCCCTCCCCTTCTTAGTTCTAGGCAATCCCAAAACAAAATCCATCGAAATATCAATCCAAGGGGAAGTAGGAACAGGCAAAGGCATATACAAACCATGGTTGTTCAACCGTGACTTAGCTTTCTGACAAGTAGTGCAGCGTGCAACAAGGCGCTCAACATCAGCGCGCATCCGAGGCCAAAAGAAGTGGGCAGCCAACACCTCATGTGTCTTGTAGACGCCAAAGTGCCCCATGAGACCGCCTCCATGTGCTTCCTGTAACAACAAAAGACGAACCGAGCTAGCTGGAACACACAGCTTGTTAGCGCGAAACAGGAACCCATCCTGTATGTGAAATTTGCCCTATGGTTTCCCATTAATACAATGGCCGAAAGCATCTTTAAAATCAGCATCGTCAACATATTGATCTTTTACAGTGTGCAAACCAAAGATTTTAAAATCTAACTGTGACAGCATGGTATAGCGACGAGACAAAGCATCAGCAATAACATTGTCCTTCCCGTTCTTGTGTTTAATAATGTAAGGAAAAGACTCAATGAATTCTACCCATTTAGCATGACGACGGTTCAGATTTGTTTGGGTACGAATATGTTTTAAAGCCTCATGATCAGAATGAATTATGAACTCACGATGCCAAAGATAGTGCTGCCATGTATGTAAAGTGCGCACTAACGCGTAAAGCTCCTTATCATAAGTAGAATATTTCAGACTAGCACCGCTTAATTTTTCACTAAAATAAGCAACTGGTTTTCCTTCTTGTAATAAAACAGCACCTAGCCCAATACCGCTAGCATCGCATTCAAGCTCAAATACTTTATTAAAATCAGGCAATTGCAATAGGGGAGCTTGGGTTAACTTATCTTTCAAAGTGCTGAACGCTTCCTCCTGCGAATCACTCCAAGCAAACGGCACATCTTTCTTTGTAAGCCCATGTAGAGGCGCTGCAATGGAGCTAAAATCACGAACAAATCTGCGGTAGAAACCGGCAAGTCCAAGAAAGCTCCGAATTTGTGTGACCGTCGTCGGTGTAGGCCACTCCCGAATGGCAGCAATCTTGCTGCTATCCACCTCAATGCCCTGTGGAGTAACAACATAACCAAGAAACGAGACACGTCGTGTGCAAAAGATGCATTTTTCCATGTTAGCGAATAACTGGGCGGCACGCAATGCATCAAAAACAGCACTTAAATGTTCCAAATGCTCTTTCTTAGATTTGCTGTAAATAAGGATATCATCGAAATAAACAACCACAAACAATCCTATGAAGGGCCTCAGAACTTCATTCATCACTCGCATAAAAGTGCTGGGAGCATTAGTCAATCCAAACGGCATAACCAACCATTCATATAAACCAAATTTCGTTTTGAAGGCTGTTTTCCATTCATCACCCAGTTTCATTCTAATCTGGTGGTAACCACTACGCAAATCAATCTTAGTGAAAATAATGGCACCACTAAGCTCATCTAGCATATCGTCAAGGCGTGGTATAGGATAGCGATAACGAATAGTGATGTTATTAATAGCACGACAGTCTACACACATACGCCATGACCCATCCTTCTTGGGAACAAGTAACACAGGAACAGAGCAAGGGCTAAGAGACTCACGAATGTATCCTTTGTCAAGCAACGCCTGTACCTGGCGCTGAATCTCCTTCGTCTCATCCGGATTTGTACGGTATGGTGCGCGGTTCGGAAGCTGTGCACCGGGAATGAGGTCGATCTGGTGCTCAATGCCACGAAGCGGTGGGAGACCCGGTGGTAAGTCTTTGGGAAAGACATCAGCGTACTCCTGCAAAAGGTTAGCAACCATAGGGGGAATAGCCAAAGATGGTGCATCATCAAGTGAAATGAGGACACTAGAGCATACAAGTGCATAGCATGGCAAATGAGCACCGTGTAGATCATCAAAATCAGCACGTGTAGCAAGTAAAACAGGAGCCTTCAACTTAATTTCAGAAGGAACAGAGGGCGATGGATCAAGTTGTTTAGCAGTTATAGCAGCTCGGGCAAGATCATCTTTAATAATTTGTTCAGGTGTCATTGGATGTATAATTATTTTCTGACCATTAAAAATGAAAGAATAATGATTCGAACGACCATGATGCAAGCTATCAGTATCATATTGCCAAGGTCGACCAAGTAACAAAGAGCATGCTTCCATGGGAATAACATCACAATCAACAAAATCAGAATAAGCACCCATGGAGAAAGGAACTCGCACGGAACGCGTGATTTTTATTTTACCACCATCATTAAGCCATTGAATGTGATATGGGTTTGGATGCTTACGAGTGGGTAACGACAACTTTTCGACCAGCATGGTACTCGCCAAATTGTTGCAACTGCCGCTGTCGATAATGATGCGAATTGACCGCTCCTGCACAACACCCTTTGTATGGAACAGAGTGTGTCGCTGATTCTTCTCGGGCAAAGCGACCTGTGTACTGAGAACACGCTGCACAACAAGACTTTCATACCTATCAGCGTCGCCCGGGTTGACATGTACCTCCGCCTTAGCTGCATGGTCAGTGGCAAGTAGTGCATGTTCAATTTCTTCAGAATCACTAGCGGAAGAGTACTCACCATCGTCACGAATGAGTAAAGTGCGCTTGTTTGGGCAGTCCCGAATCACATGACCAAATCCTCTACAGCGATGACACTGAATATCCCGTGTACGACCTGTGGGTGGGGCAGTGCTGGCTGGTTTGGTCGTCTTCTCGCGTGGAGTAGTGGTGGACGTGGATGGCGCAGGGGGAACTGGTGCTGAGGTGGATGTCGAGCTTCGTCCTGCAAAAGGGTTAGAATATGGCTTCGAGCGGCGTCCCTGCACTTCACGTTCAGCTTTGCAAGCATATTCAAATAAAGTAGTCATATCATAATATTCCTTATAATCAAGTATATCTTGGATTTCGCGGTTTAAACCACCACGAAAACGTGCCATAGCAGCGTCGTTGTCCTCCAATATTCCCACAACGAATCATACCTTTTTGTAACTCCTGGAAATAGTCCTCAACAGATTGAGAACCTTGCTGAAAACGCTGCATTTTATTAAGCAAATCACGAGCATAATACGAAGGCACAAATCGATGTCGCATCGCAGCTTTCAACTGATCCCAAGTGGTTGGAATGGTAGTGGGATGTTTTATTTTAAACTCACGCCACCAAATTAAAGCAAAATCAGTAAATTCACTAATAGCAGCTTTAACCTGAGAATGTGCAGCAATATCATGGCATGAAAATTTTTGTTCAACCTCTAACTCCCAATCAAGATATGCAGCAGGATCATATTTGCCATTAAAAGGTGGAATTTTAAATTTAATCTTAGAAAATAAGTCATTAGGGGGATGACGAACCACACGGCGTGCACGACCACGGCGATCTCCATCGTCCCACTCAGTGTCACCGCCGTAGTCCTGCTCCATCTTTGTGGTCAACGCATCAAGGCGTGCCAGGATGGTGTCGAGTGTGGTGCGAGTCGCCGTTTGAGCAAGGTCAAGCTGGTTGAAACGCTCGGTCGTCGAAGTGACCGTTGAATCAAGCCGTTCATGCATCGTCCTAATGTCATCAGCAAGTCCATCAACTTGTCCCTTTACTTCCAGCAACTGGGCATCCACCGTGTCATGTGCTCCTGCCATAGTTAGCGCAAACACCAAAACACCAAGAAAAACGACAAAAACAGGGGTGTACTGCTCACAAGGCGCTTACACTAGTGCTGTTATCAAATTCTTATCCGTTCTTACCAAGCCATAGTGGTGAACTGCAACCAACAGGTGGAACCGGTGAAAGATTGGATGAGCGATTGCCTGGAGAAACAGAAACCTACTCGTCGTAGAAATATGTGGAGTTCTGGGTAGGCTGCACTCAAGTCAAGGATTAGCACGACCAAACAATAATGCAAAGTTGAATTATAGTGCCAAACACGAAACTATATTGCTGGCCACAAGTGCAAAGGACGGATGGAACTAGCAGAATGGCAGTACCGTAAATATTGTACTAGCGAGGCCACTAGTAGGAATCACAAGTGATTTTGTTTTTCTTTTTTGTATGATTTTTTTGATATTTTTCTCAGCACAAGAAGCAACAATATAGGAGCTACGCGAAGTTTCACCTAAAACAGAGTTCAAATGTGGTCTACAGAAAATCAGGAAGTTCTCTGAAAAGCGTGCGAGAACTTTGACGGATTTTTTTCTTTATTTTCCTGAATTTTTTTGACAATTTTGTCGAACCCAAACAGACCAAAGGTCAGTTTGGCCGGCCTCAGAATGGTGTCAACTAGCTCCTGTAAAAATTTCAGATTTTTCGGACACCCGAGCGAAAAGTTATGCCCGGTTTAAGGAAGGTAGCTCAAGTTATGTTTTCAAACGACCAGGATGAAACAACCGTATCCTATCTCCTTCGTTGTTTTTTTTGTTTCTGTTTTTTTTTGACGTAACCGAAGGAGAAAAACAAGGAAACGATGTTGACTCGGTTTTTTTTTCTGTTTTTTTCGTAACCGAAGGAGAAAAACAAGGAAACTGCCGTTGACTCGGTTTGTTTTTTCTGTTTTTTTTTGACGTAACCGAAGGAGAAAAACAAGGAAACAATGTTGACTCGGTTTGTGGCGTGATCAAAGGGAAGATGGTGGCGGCGCTAGGATTTGAATGGTGGAAGAACACAATGCAACCAGCAACAAATGACGCGAAAGCACACAAATTCAACAATGCAGATTATTGAAAGAAAGTGCGAGGCTCAAAAGGGTGCTGGGATAAGGTCTAACCTGAATTTTTATGTGGTTTTGTGGACTGTAGGAAAAAAAACACTCGATAAACTCACCGATCAACCTGGAAATCTGATACCAATTGATGTAGCTGAGGTGCCCGATCTTTCGGCGAGTAGAGATAATTCCGATTTGGTGGAAGATGACCCTTGCGATCCGACTACGACGAGCAAGCCTGAGGCGCCAATGCAATCGCTGAACCAACTCCCTGTGGTTACCGACCTTGCTGATGCGAGATCGGCCTGATCACGAAGATCGTTTCCTGTGCGCAATCGAAGAACGAACAAGAAAAAGATGCGAGCAATCTAATCTATTACTCGAGGGTGGAGTTCTGAATACACGAAGACAGCGCAGATTTGCGCGTGCTCGAGAGTAGCTAAAGCTAGATCTAAAACAAAACTCGGAAAATAAAGGAGGCGCAGCTCCTGTATAAATAGAGAGGGGGCGCAGCCCCTAGGGGCGGCCAACCCTAGGTCGTCCATTATGGGCCGCAATTGGGCTGGTCGTCTATTCTTCTGGGCCTTCGTTCTTTAACAACATGATGTAGTTCAATTCTCTTGCACGGGCCCGAGTCACTGGCCCAGGTGGAAGGGGTGGCGCCTGGACTGTGGAAGATGGTGCCTGGGCTGGAGAAGGTGCTGCTGGTGTAGATATGCTCGTGTTGGTGTTGATGTCCTCATCATAGGTGACATGCGGCAACGAAATTGCGAAACCACCTCAAACATGAGATTTGGACCTAAAGTAGTGGATTGGGCATGTTCGTTGCAAAAACGAAGAAATGGTTCCGGTGGCAAAAACTCGTGCTTTGTATGCACCCCGACAACCGTTTTCAGAATGGGTGACGTGCTTCAACGAAATTGCGCGAAACCACCCCAAACATGAGTTTTGGACCTAAAGTAGTGGATTGGGCATGTTCGTAGCGAAAAACGAAGAAATGGTTCCGGTGGCAAAAACTCTTGCTTTGTATGCACCCCGACACCCGTTTTCGGAATGGGTGACGTGCGACAACGAAATTGCGCAAAACCACCCCAAACATGAGTTTTGGACCTAAAGTAGTGGATTGGGCATGTTCGTTGCGAAAAACGAAGAAATGGTTCCGGTGGCAAATACTCGTGCTTTGTATGCACCCCGACAACCGTTTTCAGAATGGGTGACGTGCGGCAACGAAATTGCGCGAAACCACCCCAAACATGAGTTTTGGACCTAAAGTAGTGGATTGGGCATGTTCGTTGCGAAAAACGAAGAAAATGTTCCTGTGGCAAAAACTCGTGCTTTGTATGCATCCCGACAACCGTTTTCAGAATGGGTGACATGCGGCAACGAAATTGCACGAAACCACCTCAAACATGAGTTTTGGACCTAAAGTAATGGATTGAGCATGTTCGTTGCAAAAACGAAGAAATGGTTCCGGTGGCAAAAACTCGTGCTTTGTATGCACCCTGACAACCGTTTTCAGAATGGGTGACGTGCTTCAACGAAATTGCGCGAAACCACCCCAAACATCAGTTTTGGACCTAAAGTAGTGGATTGGGTATGTTCGTTGTGAAAAACGAAGAAATGGTTCCGGTGGCAAAGACTCTTGCTTTGTATGCACCCGACACCCGTTTTCGGAATGGGTGACGTGCGGCAACGAAATTGCGCGAAACCACCCCAACACATGAGTTTTGGACCTAAAGTAGTGGATTGGGCATGTTCGTTGCGAAAAACGAAGAAATGGTTCCGGTGGCAAAAACTTGTGCTTTGTATGCACCCCGACAACCGTTTTCAGAATAGGTGACATGCGGCAACGAAATTGCGCGAAACCACCTCAAACATGAGTTTTGGACCTAAAGTAGTGGATTGGGCATGTTCGTTGCAAAAACGAAGAAATGGTTCCGGTGGCAAAAACTCGTGCTTTGTATGCACCCCGACAACCGTTTTCAGAATGGGTGACGTGCTTCAACGAAATTGCGCGAAACCACCCCAAACACGAGTTTTGGACCTAAAGTAGTGGATTGGGCATGTTCGTTACGAAAAACGAAGAAATAGTTCCGGTGGCAAAAACTCTTGCTTTGTATGCACCCCGACACCCGTTTTCGGAATGGGTGACGTGCGACAACGAAATTGCGCGAAACCACCCCAAACATGAGTTTTGGACCTAAAGTAGTGGATTGGGCATGTTCGTTGCGGAAAACGAAGAAATGGTTCCGGTGGCAAATACTCGTGCTTTGTATGCACCCCGACAACCGTTTTCAGAATGGGTGACGTGCGGCAACGAAATTGCGCGAAACCACCCCAAACATGAGTTTTGGACCTAAAGTAGTGGATTGAGCATGTTCGTTGCGAAAAACAAAGAAAATGTTCCGGTGGCAAAAACTCGTGCTTTGTATGCACCCAGACAACCGTTTTCAGAATGGGTGACATGCGGCAACGAAATTGCGCGAAACTACCTCAAACATGAGTTTTGGACCTAAAGTAATGGATTGAGCATGTTCGTTGCAAAAACGAAGAAATGGTTCCGGTGGCAAAAACTCGTGCTTTGTATGCACCCTGACAACCGTTTTCAGAATGGGTGACGTGCTTCAACGAAATTGCCCGAAACCACCCCAAACATGAGTTTTGGACCTAAAGTTGTGGATTGGGCATGTTCGTTGTGAAAAACGAAGAAATGGTTCCGGTGGCAAAGACTCGTGCTTTGTATGCACCCGACACCCGTTTTCGGAATGGGTGACGTGCGACAACAAAATTGCGCAAAACCACCCCAAACATGAGTTTTGGACCTAAAGTAGTGGATTGGGCATGTTCGTTGCGAAAAACGAAGAAATGGTTCCGGTGGCAAAAACTCGTGCTTTGTATGCACCCCGACACCCGTTTTCGGAATGGGTGACGTGCGACAAAGAAATTGCGCAAAACCACCCCAAACATGAGTTTTGGACATAAAGTAGTGGATTGGGCATGTTCGTTGAGAAAAACGAAGAAATGGTTCCGGTGGCAAAAACTCGTGCTTTGTATGCACCCCGACAACCGTTTTCAGAATGGGTGACGTGCGGCAACGAAATTGCGCGAAACCACCCCAACACATGAGTTTTGGACCTAAAGTAGTGGATTGGGCATGTTCGTTGCGAAAAATGAAGAAATGGTTCCGGTGGCAAAAACTCGTGCTTTGTATGCACCCCGACACCCGTTTTCGGAATGGGTGACGTGCGGCAACGAAATTGCGCGAAACCACCCCAAACATTAGTTTTGGACCTAAAGTAGTGGATTGGGCATGTTCGTTGCGAAAAACGAAGAAATGGTTCCGGTGGCAAAAACTCGTGCTTTGTATGCACCCGACACCCGTTTTCGGAATGGGTGACGTGCGACAACGAAATTGCGCGAAACCACCCCAAACATGAGTTTTGGACCTAAAGTAGTGGATTGGGCATGTTCGTTGATGTAGCTGAGGTGCCCGATCTTTCGGCGAGTAGAGATAATTCCGATTTGGTGGAAGATGACCCTTGCGATCCGACTACGACGAGCAAGCCCGAGGCGCCAATGCAATCGCTGAACCAACTCCCTGTGGTTATCGACCTTGCTGATGCGAGATCGGCCTGATCACGAAGATCGTTTCCTGTGCGCAATCGAAGAACGAACAAGAAAAAGATGCGAGCAATCTAATCTATTACTCGAGGGTGGAGTTCTGAATACACGAAGACAGCGTAGATTTGCGCGTGCTCGAGAGTAGCTAAAGCTAGATCTAAAACAAAACTCGGAAAATAAAGGAGGCGCAGCTCCTGTATAAATAGAGAGGGGGCGCAGCCCCTAGGGGCGGCCAACCCTAGGTCGTCCATTATGGGCCGCAATTGGGCTGGTCGTCTATTCTTCTGGGCCTTCGTTCTTTAACAACATGATGTAGTTCAATTCTCTTGCACGGGCCCGAGTCACTGGCCCAGGTGGAAGGGGTGGCGCCTGGGCTGGAGAAGGTGCTGCTGGTGTAGATGTGCTCGTGTTGGTGTTGATGTCCTCATCATCCTCCCCTTCTTGAACTGAAGTCGTCCTCGACGGCAACTCCTCGTCTTCTCCCGCATATGGTTTCAAATCTGCAATATTAAAACTAGTGGAAACACCAAACTCCGCAGGCAGGTCAAGGGTATAAGCATTATCATTAATCTTGGTTAGTATCTTAAAAGGACCAGCAGCACGAGGCATCAATTTAGAACGACGCAAAGTAGGAAAACGATCCTTTCTCAAATGCAACCAAACCATATCACCAGGTTCAAAAGTAACTAGTTTCCGGCCCTTACTACCAGTAATCTGATATTTAGCATTAGCAGCAGCAATGTTTTGTTGAGTTTGTTCATGGAGATTAATCATTTGTTCAACATGTGCAAGAGCATCTATGTGTGGGGCGTCCGCAGCATCAAGCGAAAACAAAGCAATAGGCGCCCTAGGAATGTAACCATAAACAATTTGAAAAGGGCACATCTTTGTAGAAGAATGGGTTGCATGATTATAAGCAAACTCAACATGAGGCAAGCAATCCTCCCAACGTTTCAAATTTTTGTCTAAAACAGCCCTAAGCATGGTAGACAAAGTTCGATTAACTACCTCAGTTTGACCATTAGTCTGAGGGTGACAAGTGGTGCTAAACAGCAATTTAGTTCCCAATTTATTCCACAGAGATCTCCAAAAATGACTCAGAAACTTAGCATCACGATCCGAGACTATTGTATTGGGAATACCGTGCAAACGAATAATCTCTCTAAAAAACAATTCAGCAACATTGCTAGCATCATCAGTCTTATGACAAGGTATGAAATGAGCCATTTTGGAGAATCGATCAACAACCACAAAAATGCTATCCCTCCCCTTCTTAGTTCTAGGCAATCCCAAAACAAAATCCATCGAAATATCAATCCAAGGGGAAGTAGGAACAGGCAAAGACATATACAAACCATGGTTGTTCAACCGTGACTTAGCTTTCTGACAAGTAGTGCAGCGTGCAACAAGGCGCTCAACATCAGCGCGCATCCGAGGCCAAAAGAAGTGGGCAGCCAACACCTCATGTGTCTTGTAGACGCCAAAATGCCCCATGAGACCGCCTCCATGTGCTTCCTGTAACAACAAAAGACGAACCGAGCTAGCTGGAACACACAGCTTGTTAGCGCGAAACAGGAACCCATCCTGTATGTGAAATTTGCCCCATGGTTTCCCATTAATACAATGGCCGAAAGCATCTTTAAAATCAGCATCATCAACATATTGATCTTTCACAGTGTGCAAACCAAAGATTTTAAAATCTAACTGTGACAGCATGGTATAGCGACGAGACAAAGCATCAGCAATAACATTGTCCTTCCCGTTCTTGTGTTTAATAATGTAAGGAAAGGACTCAATGAATTCTACCCATTTAGCATGACGACGGTTCAGATTTGTTTGGGTACGAATATGTTTTAAAGCCTCATGATCCGAATGGATTATAAACTCACGATGCCAAAGATAGTGCTGCCATGTATGCAAAGTGCGCACTAAAGCGTAAAGCTCCTTATCATAAGTAGAATATTTCAGACTAGCACCGCTTAATTTTTCACTAAAATAAGCAACTGGTTTTCCTTCTTGTAACAAAACAGCACCTAGCCCAATACCGCTAGCATCGCATTCAAGCTCAAACACTTTATTAAAATCAGGCAATTGCAATAGGGGAGCTTGGGTTAACTTATCTTTCAAAGTGTTGAACGCTTCCTCCTGGGAATCACTCCAAGCAAATGGAACATCTTTCTTTGTAAGCTCATGTAGAGGCGCTGCAATGGAGCTAAAATCACGAACAAATCGGCGGTAGAAACCGGCAAGTACAAGAAAGCTCCGAATTTGTGTGACCGTCGTCGGTGTAGGCCACTCCCGAATGGCAGCAATCTTGCTGCTATCCACCTCAATGCCCTGTGGAGTAACAACATAACCAAGAAACGAGACACGTCGTGTACAAAAGATGCATTTTTCCATGTTAGCAAATAACTGGGCAGCACGCAATGCATCAAAAACAGCACTTAAATGTTCCAAATGGTCTTTCTTAGATTTGCTGTAAATAAGAATATCATCAAAATAAACAACCACAAACAATCCTATGAAGGGCCTTAGAACTTCATTCATCACTCGCATAAAAGTGCTGGGAGCATTAGTCAATCCAAACGGCATAACCAACCATTCATATAAACCAAATTTCGTTTTAAAAGCCGTTTTCCATTCATCACCCAGTTTCATTCTAATCTGGTGGTAACCACTACGCAAATCAATCTTAGTGAAAATAATGGCACCACTAAGCTCATCTAGCATATCATCAAGGCGTGGTATAGGATATCGATAACGAATAGTGATGTTATTAATAGCACGACAGTCTACACACATACGCCATGACCCATCTTTCTTGGGAACAAGTAACACAGGAACAGAGCAAGGGCTAAGAGACTCACGAATGTATCCCTTGTCAAGCAACGCCTGTACCTGGCGCTGAATCTCCTTCGTCTCATCCGGATTTGTACGGTACGGTGCGCGGTTCGGAAGCTGTGCGCCGGGAATGAGGTCGATCTGGTGCTCAATGCCACGAAGTGGTGGGAGACCCGGTGGTAAGTCTTTGGGAAAGACATCAGCGTACTCCTGCAAAAGGTTAGCAACCATAGGGGGAATAGCCAAAGATGGTGCATCATCAAGTGAAATGAGGACACTAGAGCATATAAGTGCATAGCATGGCAAATGAGCACCGTGTAGATCATCAAAATCAGCACGTGTAGCAAGTAAAACAGGAGCCTTCAACTTGATTTCAGAAGGAACAGAGGGCGATGGATCAAGTTGTTTAGTAGTTATAGCAGCTCGGGCAAGATCATCTTTAACAATTTGTTCAGGTGTCATTGGATGTATAATTATTTTCTGACCCTTAAAAATGAAAGAATAATGATTCGAACGACCATGATGCAAGCTATCAGTATCATATTGCCAAGGTCGACCAAGTAACAAAGAGCATGCTTCCATGGGAATAACATCACAATCAACAAAATCAGAATAAGCACCCATGGAGAAAGGAACGCGCACGGAACGTGTGATTTTTATTTTACCACCATCATTAAGCCATTGAATGTGATATGGGTTTGGATGCTTACGAGTGGGTAACGATAACTTTTCGACCAGCTTGGTACTCGCCAAATTGTTGCAACTGCCGCTGTCGATAATGATGCGAATTGACCGCTCCTGCACAACACCCTTTGTATGGAACAGAGTGTGTCGCTGATTCTTCTCGGGCAAAGCGACCTGTGTACTGAGAACACGCTGCACAACAAGACTTTCATACCTATCAGCGTCGTCCGGGTTGACATGTACCTCCGCCTTAGCTGCATGGTCAGTGGCAAGTAGTGCATGTTCAATTTCTTCAGAATCACTAGCGGAAGAGTACTCACCATCGTCACGAATGAGCAAAGTGCGCTTGTTTGGGCAGTCCCGAATCACATGGCCAAATCCTCTACAGCGATGACACTGAATATCTCGTGTACGACCTGTGGGTGGGGCAGTGCTGGCTGGTTTGGTCGTCTTCTCGCGTGGAGTAGTGGTGGATGTGGATGGCGCAGGGGGAACTGGTGCTGAGGTGGATGTCGAGCTTCGTCCTGCAAAGGGGTTAGAATATGGCTTCGAGCGGCGTCCCTGCACTTCACATTCAGCTTTGCAAGCATATTCAAATAAAGTAGTCATATCATAATATTCCTTATAATCAAGTATATCTTGGATTTCGCGGTTTAAACCACCACGAAAACGTGCCATAGCAGCGTCGTTGTCCTCTAATATGCCACAACGAATCATACCTTTTTGTAACTCCTGGAAATAGTCCTCAACAGATTGAGAACCTTGCTGAAAACGCTGCATTTTATTAAGCAAATCACGAGCATAATACGAAGGCACAAATCGATGTCGCATCGCAGCTTTCAACTGATCCCAAGTGGTTGGAATAGTAGTGGGATGTTTTATTTTAAACTCACGCCACCAAATTAAAGCAAAATCAGTAAATTCACTAATAGCAGCTTTAACCTGAGAATGTGCAGCAATATCATGGCATGAAAATTTTTGTTCAACCTCTAACTCCCAATCAAGATATGCAGCAGGATCATATTTGCCATTAAAAGGTGGAATTTTAAATTCAATCTTAGAAAATAAGTCATTAGGGGGATGACGAACCACACGGCGTGCACGACCACGGCGATCTCCATCTTCCCACTTAGTGTCACCGCCGTAGTCCTGCTCCATCTTTGTGGTCAACGCATCAAGGCGTGCCAGGATGGTGTCGAGTGTGGTGCGAGTCGCCGTTTGAGCAAGGTCAAGCTGGTTGAAACGCTCGGTCGTCGAAGTGACTGTTGAATCAAGCCGTTCATGCATCGTCCTAATGTCATCAGCAAGTCCATCAACTTGTCCCCTTACTTCCAGCAACTGGGCATCCACCGTGTCATGTGCTCCTGTCATAGTTAGCGCAAACACCAAAACACCAAAAAAACAACGACAAAAACAGGGGTGTACTGCTCACAAGGCGCTCACACTAGTGCTGTTATCAAATTCTTATCCGTTCTTACCAAGCCACAGTGGTGAACTGCAACCAACAGGTGGAACCGGTGAAAGATTGGATGAGCGATTGCCTGGAGAAACAGAAACCTACTCGTCGTAGAAATATGTGGAGTTCTGGGTAGGCTGCACTCAAGTCAAGGATTAGCACGACCAAACAATAATGCAAAGTTGAATTATAGTGCAAAACACGAAACTATATTGCTGGCCACAAGTGCAAAGGACGGATGGAACTAGCAGAATGGCAGTACCGTAAATATTGTACTAGCGAGGCCTCAGAAAAAACACGAAACTATATTGCCGGCCTCAGAATGGTGTCAACTAGCTCCTGTAAAAATTTCAGATTTTTCGGACACCCGAGCGAAAAGTTATGCCCGGTTTAAGGAAGGTAGCTCAAGTTATGTTTTCAAACGACCGGGATGAAACAACCGTATCCTATCTCCTTCGTTGTTTTTTTTTGTTTCTGTTTTTTTTTGACGTAACCGAAGGAGAAAAACAAGGAAACGATGTTGACTCGGTTTTTTTTTCTGTTTTTTTTGTAACCGAAGGAGAAAAATAAGGAAACGGCCGTTGACTCGGTTTGTTTTTCTGTTTTTTTTGACGTAACCGAAGGAGAAAAACAAGGAAACAATGTTGACTCGGTTTGTGGCGTGATCAAAGGGGAGATGGTGGCGGCGCTAGGATTTGAATGGTGGAAGAACACAATGCAACCAGCAACAAATGACGCGAAAGCACACAAATTCAACAATGCAGATTATTGAAAGAAAGTGCGAGGCTCAAAAGGGTGCTGGGATAAGGTCTAACCTGAATTTTTATGTGGTTTTGTGGACTGTAGGAAAAAAAAAACACTCGATAAACTCACCGATCAACCTGGAAATCTGATACCAATTGATGTAGCTGAGGTGCCCGATCTTTCGGCGAGTAGAGATAATTCCGATTTGGTGGAAGATGACCCTTGCGATCCGACTACGACGAGCAAGCCCGAGGCGCCAATGCAATCGCTGAACCAACTCCCTGTGGTTACCGACCTTGCTGATGCGAGATCGGCCTGATCACGAAGATCGTTTCCTGTGCGCAATCGAAGAACGAACAAGAAAAAGATGCGAGCAATCTAATCTATTACTCGAGGGTGGAGTTCTGAATACACGAAGACAGCGCAGATTTGCGCGTGCTCGAGAGTAGCTAAAGCTAGATCTAAAACAAAACTCGGAAAATAAAGGAGGCGCAGCTCCTGTATAAATAGAGAGGGGGCGCAGCCCCTAGGGGCGGCCAACCCTAGGTCGTCCATTATGGGCCACAATTGGGCTGGTCGTCTATTCTTCTGGGCCTTCGTTCTTTAACAACATGATGTAGTTCAATTCTCTTGCACGGGCCCGAGTCACTGGCCCAGGTGGAAGGGGTGGCGCCTGGGCTGGAGAAGGTGCTGCTGGTGTAGATGTGCTCGTGTTGGTGTTGATGTCCTCATCATTCGTTGCGAAAAACGAAGAAATGGTTCCGGTGGCAAAAACTCGTGCTTTGTATGCACCCCGACAACCGTTTTCGGAATGGGTGACGTGCGGCAGCGAAATTGCGCGAAACCACCCCAACACATGAGTTTTGGACCTAAAGTAGTGGATTGGGCATGTTCGTTACGAAAAACGAAGAAATGGTTCCGGTGGCAAAAACTCATGCTTTGTATGCACCCGACAACCGTTTTCGGAATGGGTGACGTGCGGCAACGAAATTGCGCGAAACCACCCCAAACATGAGTTTTGGACCTAAAGTAGTGGATTGAGCATGTTCGTTGCGAAAAACGAAGAAAATGTTCCGGTGGCAAAAACTCGTGCTTTGTATGCACCCCGACAACCGTTTTCAGAATGGGTGACATGCGGCAACGAAATTGCGCGAAACCACCTCAAACATGAGTTTTGGACCTAAAGTAATGGATTGAGCATGTTCGTTGCAAAAACGAAGAAATGGTTCCGGTGGCAAAAACTCGTGCTTTGTATGCACCCTGACAACCGTTTTCAGAATGGGTGACGTGCTTCAACGAAATTGCGCGAAACCACCCCAAACATGAGTGTTGGACCTAAAGTAGTGGATTGGGCATGTTCATTGTGAAAAACAAAAAAATGGTTCCGGTGGCAAAGACTCGTGCTTTGTATGCACCCTGACAACCGTTTTCAGAATGGGTGACGTGCTTCAACGAAATTGCGCGAAACCACCCCAAACATGAGTGTTGGACCTAAAGTAGTGGATTGGGCATGTTCGTTGTGAAAAACGAAAAAATGGTTCCGGTGGCAAAGACTCGTGCTTTGTATGCACCCAACACCCGTTTTCGGAATGGGTGACGTGCGACAACAAAATTGCGCAAAACCACCACAAACATGAGTTTTGGACCTAAAGTAGTGGATTGGGCATGTTCGTTGCGAAAAACGAAGAAATGGTTCCGGTGGCAAAAACTCGTGCTTTGTATGCACCCCGACACCCGTTTTCGGAATGGGTGACGTGCGACAACGAAATTGCGCAAAACCACCCCAAACATGAGTTTTGGACCTAAAGTAGTGGATTGGGCATGTTCGTTGAGAAAAACGAAGAAATGGTTCCGGTGGCAAAAACTCGTGCTTTGTATGCACCCCGACAACCGTTTTCAGAATGGGTGACGTGCGGCAACGAAATTGCGCGAAACCACCCCAAACATTAGTTTTGGACCTAAAGTAGTGGATTGGGCATGTTCGTTGCGAAAAACGAAGAAATGGTTCCGGTGGCAAAAACTCGTGCTTTGTATGCACCCGACACCCGTTTTCGGAATGGGTGACGTGCGAAAACGAAATTGCGCGAAACCACCCCAAACATGAGTTTTGGACCTAAAGTAGTGGATTGGGCATGTTCGTTGCGAAAAACGAAGAAATGTTTCCGGTGGCAAAAACTCGTGCTTTGTATGCACCCCGACAACCGTTTTCGGAATGGGTGACGTGCGGCAACGAAATTGCGCGAAACCACCCCAACACATGAGTTTTGCACCTAAAGTAGTGGATTGGGCATGTTCGTTACGAAAAACGAAGAAATGGTTCCGGTGGCAAAAACTCATGCTTTGTATGCACCCCGACAACCGTTTTCGGAATGGGTGACGTGCGGCAACGAAATTGCGCGAAACCACCCCAAACATCAGTTTTGGACCAAAAGTAGTGGATTGAGCATGTTCGTTGCGAAAAACGAAGAAAATGTTCCGGTGGCAAAAACTCGTGCTTTGTATGCACCCCGACAACCGTTTTCAGAATGGGTGACGTGCGGCAACGAAATTGCGCGAAACCACCCCAACACATGAGTTTTGGACCTAAAGTAGTGGATTGGGCATGTTCGTTGCAAAAAACGAAGAAATGGTTCCGGTGGCAAAAACTCGTGCTTTGTATGCACCCCGACACCCGTTTTCAGAATGGGTGACGTGCGGCAACGAAATTGCGCGAAACCACCCCAACACATGAGTTTTGGACCTAAAGTAGTGGATTGGGCATGTTCGTTGCGAAAAACGAGGAAATGGTTCTGGTGGCAAAAACTCGTGCTTTGTATGCACCCCGACACCCGTTTTCGGAATGGGTGACGTGCGGCAACGAAATTGCGCGAAACCACCCAAACATTAGTTTTGGACCTAAAGTAGTGGATTGGGCATGTTCGTTGCGAAAAACGAAGAAATGGTTCCGGTGGCAAAAACTCGTGCTTTGTATGCACCCGACACCCGTTTTCGGAATGGGTGACGTGCGACAACGAAATTGCGCGAAACCACCCCAAACATGAGTTTTGGACCTAAAGTAGTGGATTGGGCATGTTCGTTGCGAAAAACGAAGAAATGGTTCCGGTGGCAAAAACTCGTGCTTTGTATGCACCCCGACAACCGTTTTCGGAATGGGTGACGTGCGGCAACGAAATTGCGCGAAACCACCCCAACACATGAGTTTTGGACCTAAAGTAGTGGATTGGGCATGTTCGTTACGAAAAACGAAGAAATGGTTCCGGTGGCAAAAACTCATGCTTTGTATGCACCCCGACAACCGTTTTCGGAATGGGTGACGTGCGGCAACGAAATTGCGCGAAACCACCCCAAACATGAGTTTTGGACCTAAAGTAGTGGATTGAGCATGTTCGTTGCGAAAAACGAAGAAAATGTTCCGGTGGCAAAAACTCGTGCTTTGTATGCACCCCGACAACCGTTTTCAGAATGGGTGACGTGCGGCAACGAAATTGCGCGAAACCACCCCAACACATGAGTTTTGGACCTAAAGTAGTGGAGTGGGCATGTTCGTTGCGAAAAACGAAGAAATGGTTCCGGTGGCAAAAACTCGTGCTTTGTATGCACCCCGACACCCGTTTTCGGAATGGGTGACGTGCGGCAACGAAATTGCGCGAAACCACCCCAAACATTAGTTTTGGACCTAAAGTAGTGGATTGGGCATGTTCGTTGCGAAAAACGAAGAAATGGTTCCGGTGGCAAAAACTCGTGCTTTGTATGCACCCGACACCCGTTTTCGGAATGGGTGACGTGCGACAACGTGATGAGGACATCAACACCAACACGAGCACATCTACACCAGCAGCACCTTCTCCAGCCCAGGCGCCACCCCTTCCACCTGGGCCAGTGACTCGGGCCCGTGCAAGAGAATTGAACTACATCATGTTGTTAAAGAACGAAGGCCCAGAAGAATAGACGACCAGCCCAATTGCGGCCCATAATGGACGACCTAGGGTTGGCCGCCCCTAGGGGCTGCGCCCCCTCTCTATTTATACAGGAGCTGCGCCTCCTTTATTTTCCGAGTTTTGTTTTAGATCTAGCTTTAGCTACTCTCGAGCACGCGCAAATCTGCGCTGTCTTCGTGTATTCAGAACTCCACCCTCGAGTAATAGATTAGATTGCTCGCATCTTTTTCTTGTTCGTTCTTCGATTGCGCACAGGAAACGATCTTCGTGATCAGGCCGATCTCGCATCAGCAAGGTCGGTAACCACAGGGAGTTGGTTCAGCGATTGCATTGGCGCCTCGGGCTTGCTCGTCGTAGTCGGATCGCAAGGGTCAACTTCCGCCAAATCGGAATTATCTCTACTCGCCGAAAGATCGGGCACCTCAGCTACATCAATTGGTATCAGATTTCCAGGTTGATCGGTGAGTTTATCGAGTGTTTTTTTTCCTACAGTCCACAAAACCACATAAAAATTCAGGTTAGACCTTATCCCAGCACCCTTTTGAGCCTCGCACTTTCTTTCAATAATCTGCATTGTTGAATTTGTGTGCTTTCGCGTCATTTGTTGCTGGTTGCATTGTGTTCTTCCACCATTCAAATCCTAGCGCCGCCACCATCTCCCCTTTGATCACGCCACAAACCGAGTCAACATTGTTTCCTTGTTTTTCTCCTTCGGTTACGTCAAAAAAAAAACAGAAAAAACAAACCGAGTCAACGGCCGTTTCCTTGTTTTTCTCCTTCGGTTACAAAAAAAACAGAAAAAAAAACGAGTCAACATCGTTTCCTTGTTTTTCTCCTTCGGTTACGTCAAAAAAAAAACAGAAAAAAAAACAACGAAGGAGATAGGATACGGTTGTTTCATCCCGGTCGTTTGAAAACATAACTTGAGCTACCTTCCTTAAACCGGGCATAACTTTTCGCTCGGGTGTCCGAAAAATCTGAAATTTTTTTACAGGAGCTAGTTGACACCATTCTGAGGCCGGCCAAACTGACCTATGGTCTGTTTGGGTTTCGACAAAATTGTCAAAAAAATTCAGGAAGATAAAGAAAAAAATTCATCAAAGTTCTCGCACGCTTTTCAGAGAACTTCCTCATTTTCTGTAGACCACATCTGAACTCTGTTCTAGGTGAAACTTCGTGTAACTCCTATTTTGTTGCTTCTTGTGCTGAGAAAAATATCAAAAAATTCATACAAAAAAGAAAAACAAAATCACTTGTGATTCCTACTAGTGGCCTCGCTAGTACAATATTTACGGTACTGCCATTCTGCTAGTTCCATCCGTCCTTTGCACTTGTGGCCAGCAATATAGTTTCGTGTTTTGCACTATAATTCAACTTTGCATTATTGTTTGGTCGTGCTAATCCTTGACTTGAGTGCAGCCTACCCAGAACTCCACATATTTCTACGACGAGTAGGTTACTGTTTCTCCAGGCAATCGCTCATCCAATCTTTCACCGGTTCCACCTGTTGGTTGCAGTTCACCACTGTGGCTTGGTAAGAACGGATAAGAATTTGATAACAGCACTAGTGTAAGCGCCTTGTGAGCAGTACACCCCTATTTTTGTCGTTTTTTTTTGGTGTTTTGGTGTTTGCGCTAACTATGGCAGGAGCACATGACACGGTGGATGCCCAGTTGCTGGAAGTAAAGGGACAAGTTGATGGACTTGCTGATGACATTAGGACGATGCATGAACGGCTTGATTCAACGGTCACTTCGACGACCGAGCGTTTCAACCAGCTTGACCTTGCTCAAACGGCGACTCGCACCACACTCGACACCATCCTGGCACGCCTTGATGCGTTGACCACAAAGATGGAGCAGGACTACGGCGGTGACACTGAGTGGGAAGATGGAGATCGCCGTGGTCGTGCACGCCGTGTGGTTCGTCATCCCCCAAATGACTTATTTTCTAAGATTAAATTTAAAATTCCACCTTTTAATGGCAAATATGATCCTGCTGCATATCTTGATTGGGAGTTAGAGGTTGAACAAAAATTTTCATGCCATGATATTGCTGCACATTCTCAGGTTAAAGCTGCTATTAGTGAATTTACTGATTTTGCTTTAATTTGGTGGCGTGAGTTTAAAATAAAACATCCCACTACTATTCCAACCACTTGGGATCAGTTGAAAGCTGCGATGCGACATCGATTTGTGCCTTCGTATTATGCTCGTGATTTGCTTAATAAAATGCAGCGTTTTCAGCAAGGTTCTCAATCTGTTGAGGACTATTTCCAGGAGTTACAAAAAGGTATGATTCGTTGTGGCATATTAGAGGACAACGACGCTGCTATGGCACGTTTTCGTGGTGGTTTAAACCGCGAAATCCAAGATATACTTGATTATAAGGAATATTATGATATGACTACTTTATTTGAATATGCTTGCAAAGCTGAACGTGAAGTGCAGGGACGCCGCTCGAAGCCATATTCTAACCCCTTTGCAGGACGAAGCTCGACATCCACCTCAGCACCAGTTCCCCCTGCGCCATCCACGTCCACCACTACTCCACGCGAGAAGACGACCAAACCAGCCAGCACTGCCCCACCCATAGGTCGTACACGAGATATTCAGTGTCATCGCTGTAGAGGATTTGGCCATGTGATTCGGGACTGCCCAAACAAGCGCACTTTGCTCATTCGTGACGATGGTGAGTACTCTTCCGCTAGTGATTCTGAAGAAATTGAACATGCACTACTTGCCACTGACCATGCAGCTAAGGCGGAGGTACATGTCAACCCGGACGACGCTGATAGTATGAAAGTCTTGTTGTGCAGCGTGTTCTCAGTACACAGGTCGCTTTGCCCGAGAAGAATCAGCGACACACTCTGTTCCATACAAAGGGTGTTGTGCAGGAGCGGTCAATTCGCATCATTATCGACAGCGGCAGTTGCAACAATTTGGCGAGTACCAAGCTGGTCGAAAAGTTATCGTTACCCACTCGTAAGCATCCAAACCCATATCACATTCAATGGCTTAATGATGGTGGTAAAATAAAAATCACACGTTCCGTGCGCGTTCCTTTCTCCATGGGTGCTTATTCTGATTTTGTTGATTGTGATGTTATTCCCATGGAAGCATGCTCTTTGTTACTTGGTCGACCTTGGCAATATGATACTGATAGCTTGCATCATGGTCGTTCGAATCATTATTCTTTCATTTTTAAGGGTCAGAAAATAATTATACATCCAATGACACCTGAACAAATTGTTAAAGATGATCTTGCCCGAGCTGCTATAACTGCTAAACAACTTGATCCATCGCCCTCTGTTCCTTCTGAAATCAAGTTGAAGGCTCCTGTTTTACTTGCTACACGTGCTGATTTTGATGATCTACACGGTGCTCATTTGCCATGCTATGCACTTATATGCTCTAGTGTCCTCATTTCACTTGATGATGCACCATCTTTGGCTATTCCCCCTATGGTTGCTAACCTTTTGCAGGAGTACGCTGATGTCTTTCCCAAAGACTTACCACTGGGTCTCCCACCACTTCGTGGCATTGAGCACCAGATCGACCTCATTCCCGGCGCACAGCTTCCGAACCGCGCACCGTACCGTACAAATCCGGATGAGACGAAGGAGATTCAGCGCCAAGTACAGGCGTTGCTTGACAAGGGATACATTCGTGAGTCTCTTAGCCCTTGCTCTGTTCCTGTGTTACTTGTTCCCAAGAAAGATGGGTCATGGCGTATGTGTGTAGACTGTCGTGCTATTAATAACATCACTATTCGTTATCGATATCCTATACCACGCCTTGATGATATGCTAGATGAGCTTAGTGGTGCCATTATTTTCACTAAGATTGATTTGCGTAGTGGTTACCACCAGATTAGAATGAAACTGGGTGATGAATGGAAAATGGCTTTTAAAACGAAATTTGGTTTATATGAATGGTTGGTTATGCCGTTTGGATTGACTAATGCTCCCAGCACTTTTATGCGAGTGATGAATGAAGTTCTAAGGCCCTTCATACGATTGTTTGTGGTTGTTTATTTTGATGATATTCTTATTTACAGCAAATCTAAGAAAGAGCATTTGGAACATTTAAGTGCTGTTTTTGATGCATTGCGTGCTGCCCAGTTATTTGCTAACATGGAAAAATGCATCTTTTGTACACGACGTGTCTCGTTTCTTGGTTATGTTGTTACTCCACAGGGCATTGAGGTGGATAGCAGCAAGATTGCTGCCATTCGGGAGTGGCCTACACCGACGACGGTCACACAAATTCGGAGCTTTCTTGGACTTGCCGGTTTCTACCGCAGATTTGTTCGTGATTTTAGCTCCATTGCAGCGCCTCTACATGAGCTTACAAAGAAAGATGTTCCATTTGCTTGGAGTGATTCCCAGGAGGAAGCGTTCAACACTTTGAAAGATAAGTTAACCCAAGCTCCCCTATTGCAATTGCCTGATTTTAATAAAGTGTTTGAGCTTGAATGCGATGCTAGCGGTATTGGGCTAGGTGCTGTTTTGTTACAAGAAGGAAAACCAGTTGCTTATTTTAGTGAAAAATTAAGCGGTGCTAGTCTGAAATATTCTACTTATGATAAGGAGCTTTACGCTTTAGTGCGCACTTTGCATACATGGCAGCACTATCTTTGGCATCGTGAGTTTATAATCCATTCTGATCATGAGGCTTTAAAACATATTCGTACCCAAACAAATCTGAACCGTCGTCATGCTAAATGGGTAGAATTCATTGAGTCCTTTCCTTACATTATTAAACACAAGAACGGGAAGGACAATGTTATTGCTGATGCTTTGTCTCGTCGCTATACCATGCTGTCACAGTTAGATTTTAAAATCTTTGGTTTGCACACTGTGAAAGATCAATATGTTGATGATGCTGATTTTAAAGATGCTTTCGGCCATTGTATTAATGGGAAACCATGGGGCAAATTTCACATACAGGATGGGTTCCTGTTTCGCGCTAACAAGCTGTGTGTTCTAGCTAGCTCGGTTCGTCTTTTGTTGTTACAGGAAGCACATGGAGGCGGTCTCATGGGGCACTTTGGCGTCTACAAGACACATGAGGTGTTGGCTGCCCACTTCTTTTGGCCTCGGATGCGCGCTGATGTTGAGCGCCTTGTTGCACGCTGCACTACTTGTCAGAAAGCTAAGTCACGGTTGAACAGCCATGGTTTGTATATGCCTTTGCCTGTTCCTACTTCCCCTTGGATTGATATTTCGATGGATTTTGTTTTGGGATTGCCTAGAACTAAGAAGGGGAGGGATAGCATTTTTGTGGTTGTTGATCGATTCTCCAAAATGGCTCATTTCATACCTTGTCATAAGACTGATGATGCTAGCAATGTTGCTGAATTGTTTTTTAGAGAGATTATTCGTTTGCATGGTATTCCCAATACAATAGTCTCGGATCGTGATGCTAAGTTTCTGAGTCATTTTTGGAGATCTCTGTGGAATAAATTGGGAACTAAATTGCTGTTTAGCACCACTTGTCACCCTCAGACTGATGGTCAAACTGAGGTAGTTAATCGAACTTTGTCTACCATGCTTAGGGCTGTTTTAGACAAAAATTTGAAACGTTGGGAGGATTGCTTGCCTCATGTTGAGTTTGCTTATAATCATGCAACCCATTCTTCTACAAAGATGTGCCCTTTTCAAATTGTTTATGGTTACATTCCTAGGGCGCCTATTGCTTTGTTTTCGCTTGATGCTGCGGACGCCCCACACATAGATGCTCTTGCACATGTTGAACAAATGATTAATCTCCATGAACAAACTCAACAAAACATTGCTGCTGCTAATGCTAAATATCAGATTACTGGTAGTAAGGGCCGGAAACTAGTTACTTTTGAACCTGGTGATATGGTTTGGTTGCATTTGAGAAAGGATCGTTTTCCTACTTTGCGTCGTTCTAAATTGATGCCTCGTGCTGCTGGTCCTTTTAAGATACTAACCAAGATTAATGATAATACTTATACCTCTGACCTGCCTGCGGAGTTTGGTGTTTCCACTAGTTTTAATGTTGCAGATTTGAAACCATATGCGGGAGAAGACGAGGAGTTGCCGTCGAGGACGACTTCAGTTCAAGAAGGGGAGGATGATGAGGACATCAACACCAACACGAGCACATCTACACCAGCAGCACCTTCTCCAGCCCAGGCGCCACCCCTTCCACCTGGGCCAGTGACTCGGGCCCGTGCAAGAGAATTGAACTACATCATGTTGTTAAAGAACGAAGGCCCAGAAGAATAGACGACCAGCCCAATTGCGGCCCATAATGGACGACCTAGGGTTGGCCGCCCCTAGGGGCTGCGCCCCCTCTCTATTTATACAGGAGCTGCGCCTCCTTTATTTTCCGAGTTTTGTTTTAGATCTAGCTTTAGCTACTCTCGAGCACGCGCAAATCTGCGCTGTCTTCGTGTATTCAGAACTCCACCCTCGAGTAATAGATTAGATTGCTCGCATCTTTTTCTTGTTCGTTCTTCGATTGCGCACAGGAAACGATCTTCGTGATCAGGCCGATCTCGCATCAGCAAGGTCGGTAACCACAGGGAGTTGGTTCAGCGATTGCATTGGCGCCTCGGGCTTGCTCGTCGTAGTCGGATCGCAAGGGTCAACTTCCGCCAAATCGGAATTATCTCTACTCGCCGAAAGATCGGGCACCTCAGCTACATCACAACGAAATTGCGCGAAACCACCCCAAACATGAGTTTTGGACCTAAAGTAGTGGATTGGGCATGTTCGTTGCGAAAAACGAAGAAATGGTTCCGGTGGCAAAAACTCGTGCTTTGTATGCACCCCGACAACCGTTTTCGGAATGGGTGACGTGCGGCAACGAAATTGCGCGAAACCTCCCCAACACATGAGTTTTGGACCTAAAGTAGTGGATTGGGCATGTTCGTTACGAAAAACGAAGAAATGGTTCCGGTGGCAAAAACTCATGCTTTGTATGCACCCCGACAACCGTTTTCGGAATGGGTGACGTGCGGCAACGAAATTGCGCGAAACCACCCCAAACATGAGTTTTGGACCTAAAGTAGTGGATTGAGCATGTTCGTTGCGAAAAACGAAGAAAATGTTCCGGTGGCAAAAACTCGTGCTTTGTATGCACCCCGACAACCGTTTTCAGAATGGGTGACGTGCGGCAACGAAATTGCGCGAAACCACCCCAACACATGAGTTTTGGACCTAAAGTAGTGGATTGGGCATGTTCGTTGCGAAAAACGAAGAAATGGTTCCGGTGGCAAAAACTCGTGCTTTGTATGCACCCCGACACCCGTTTTCGGAATGGGTGACGTGCGGCAACGAAATTGCGCGAAACCACCCCAAACATTAGTTTTGGACCTAAAGTAGTGGATTGGGCATGTTCGTTGCGAAAAACGAAGAAATGGTTCCGGTGGCAAAAACTCGTGCTTTGTATGCACCCGACACCCGTTTTCGGAATGGGTGACGTGCGACAACGAAATTGCGCGAAACCACCCCAAACATGAGTTTTGGACCTAAAGTAGTGGATTGGGCATGTTCGTTGCGAAAAACGAAGAAATGGTTCCGGTGGCAAAAACTCGTGCTTTGTATGCACCCCGACAACCGTTTTCGGAATGGGTGACGTGCGGCAACGAAATTGCGCGAAACCACCCCAACACATGAGTTTTGGACCTAAAGTAGTGGATTGGGCATGTTCGTTACGAAAAACGAAGAAATGGTTCCGGTGGCAAAAACTCATGCTTTGTATGCACCCCGACAACCGTTTTCGGAATGGGTGACGTGCGGCAACGAAATTGCACGAAACCACCCCAAACATGAGTTTTGGACCTAAAGTAGTGGATTGAGCATGTTCGTTGCGAAAAACGAAGAAAATGTTCCGGTGGCAAAAACTCGTGCTTTGTGATGTAGCTGAGGTGCCCGATCTTTCGGGGAGTAGAGATAATTCCGATTTGGCGGAAGTTGACCCTTGCGGTCCGACTACGACGAACAAGCCCGAGGCGCCAATGCAATCGCTGAACCAACTCCCTGTGGTTACCGACCTTGCTGATGCGAGATCGGCCTGATCACGAAGATCGTTTCCTGTGCGCAATCGAAGAACGAACAAGAAAAAGATGCGAGCAATCTAATCTATTACTCGAGGGTGGAGTTCTGAATACACGAAGACAACGCAGATTTGCGCGTGTTCGAGAGTAGCTAAAGCTAATGTAAAACAAAACTCGGAAAATAAAGGAGGCGCAGCTCCTGTATAAATAGAGAGGGGGCGCAGCCCCTAGGGGCGGCCAACCCTAGGTCGTCCATTATGGGCCGCAATTGGGCTGGTCGTCTATTCTTCTGGGCCTTCGTTCTTTAACAACAAGATGTAGTTCAATTCTCTTGCACGGGCCCGAGTCACTGGCCCAGGTGGAAGGGGTGGCGCCTGGACTGGGGGAGATGGTGCCTAGGCTGGAGAAGGTGCTGCTGGTGTAGATGTGCTCGTGTTGGTGTTGATGTCCTCATCATCCTCCCCTTCTTGAACTGAAGTCGTCCTCGACGGCAACTCCTCATCTTCTCCCGCATACGGTTTCAAATCTGCAACATTAAAACTAGTGGAAACACCAAACTCCGCAGGCAGGTCAAGGATATAAGCATTATCATTAATCTTGGTTAGTACCTTAAAAGGACCAGCAGCACGAGGCATCAATTTAGAACGGCGCAAAGTAGGAAAACGATCCTTTCTTAAATGCAACCAAACCATATCACCAGGTTCAAAAGTAACTAGTTTCCGGCCTTTACTACCAGTAATCTGATATTTAGCATTAGCAACAGCAATGTTTTGTTGAGTTTGTTCATGGAGATTAATCATTTGTTCAACATGTGCAAGAGCATCTATGTGTGGGGCGTCCGTAGCATCAAGCGAAAACAAAGCAATAGGCGCCCTAGGAATGTAACCATAAACAATTTGAAAAGGGCACATCTTTGTAGAAGAATGTGTTGCATGATTATAAGCAAACTCAACATGAGGTAAGCAATCCTCCCAACGTTTCAAATTTTTGTCTAAAACAGCCCTAAGCATGGTAGACAAAGTTCGATTAACTACCTCAGTTTGACCATCAGTCTGAGGGTGACAAGTGGTGCTAAACATCAATTTAGTTCCAAATTTATTCCACAGAGATCTCCAAAAATGACTCAGAAACTTGGCATCACGATCCGAGACTATTGTATTGGGAATACCGTGCAAACGAATAATCTCTCTAAAAAACAATTCAGCAACATTGCTAGCATCATCAGTCTTATGACAAGGTATGAAATGAGCCATTTTGGAGAATCGATCAACAACCACAAAAATGCTATCCCTCCCCTTCTTAGTTCTAGGCAATCCCAAAACAAAATCCATCGAAATATCAATCCAAGGGGAAGTAGGAACAGGCAAAGGCATATACAAACCATGGTTGTTCAACCGTGACTTAGCTTTCTGACAAGTAGTGCAGCGTGCAACAAGGCGCTCAACATCAGCGCGCATCCGAGGCCAAAAGAAGTGGGCAGCCAACACCTCATGTGTCTTGTAGACGCCAAAGTGCCCCATGAGTCCGCCTCCATGTGCTTCCTGTAACAACAAAAGACGAACCGAGCTAGCTGGAACACACAGCTTGTTAGCGCGAAACAGGAACCCATCCTGTATGTGAAATTTGCCCCATGGTTTCCCATTAATACAATGGCCGAAAGCATCTTTAAAATCAGCATCGTCAACATATTGATCTTTTACAGTGTGCAAACCAAAGATTTTAAAATCTAACTGTGACAGCATGGTATAGCGACGAGACAAAGCATCAGCAATAACATTGTCCTTCCCGTTCTTGTGTTTAATAATGTAAGGAAAAGACTCAATGAATTCTACCCATTTAGCATGACGACGGTTCAGATTTGTTTGGGTACGAATATGTTTTAAAGCCTCATGATCAGAATGAATTATGAACTCACGATGCCAAAGATAGTGCTGCCATGTATGTAAAGTGCGCACTAACGCGTAAAGCTCCTTATCATAAGTAGAATATTTCAGACTAGCACCGCTTAATTTTTCACTAAAATAAGCAACTGGTTTTCCTTCTTGTAATAAAACAGCACCTAGCCCAATACCGCTAGCATCGCATTCAAGCTCAAATACTTTATTAAAATCAGGCAATTGCAATAGGGGAGCTTGGGTTAACTTATCTTTCAAAGTGCTGAACGCTTCCTCCTGCGAATCACTCCAAGCAAACGACACATCTTTCTTTGTAAGCTCATGTAGAGGCGCTGCAATGGAGCTAAAATCACGAACAAATCTGCGGTAGAAACCGGCAAGTCCAAGAAAGCTCCGAATTTGTGTGACCGTCGTCGGTGTAGGCCACTCCCGAATGGCAGCAATCTTGCTGCTATCCACCTCAATGCCTTGTGGAGTAACAACATAACCAAGAAACGAGACACGTCGTGTGCAAAAGATGCATTTTTCCATGTTAGCGAATAACTGGGCGGCACGCAATGCATCAAAAACAGCACTTAAATGTTCCAAATGCTCTTTCTTAGATTTGCTGTAAATAAGGATATCATCGAAATAAACAACCACAAACAATCCTATGAAGGGCCTCAGAACTTCATTCATAACTCGCATAAAAGTGCTGGGAGCATTAGTCAATCCAAACGGCATAACCAACCATTCATATAAACCAAATTTCGTTTTGAAGGCTGTTTTCCATTCATCACCCAGTTTCATTCTAATCTGGTGGTAACCACTACGCAAATCAATCTTAGTGAAAATAATGGCACCACTAAGCTCATCTAGCATATCGTCAAGGCGTGGTATAGGATAGCGATAACGAATAGTGATGTTATTAATAGCACGACAGTCTACACACATACGCCATGACCCATCCTTCTTGGGAACAAGTAACACAGGAACAGAGCAAGGGCTAAGAGACTCACGAATGTATCCTTTGTCAAGCAACGCCTGTACCTGGCGCTGAATCTCTTTCGTCTCATCCGGATTTGTACGGTATGGTGTGCGGTTCGGAAGCTGTGCACCGGGAATGAGGTCGATCTGGTGCTCAATGCCACGAAGCGGTGGGAGACCCGGTGGTAAGTCTTTGGGAAAGACATCAGCGTACTCCTGCAAAAGGTTAGCAAACATAGGGGGAATAGCCAAAGATGGTGCATCATCAAGTGAAATGAGGACACTAGAGCATACAAGTGCATAGCATGGCAAATGAGCACCGTGTAGATCATCAAAATCAGCACGTGTAGCAAGTAAAACAGGAGCCTTCAACTTAATTTCAGAAGGAACAGAGGGCGATGGATCAAGTTGTTTAGCAGTTATAGCAGCTCGGGCAAGATCATCTTTAACAATTTGTTCAGGTGTCATTGGATGTATAATTATTTTCTGACCCTTAAAAATGAAAGAATAATGATTCGAACGACCATGATGCAAGCTATCAGTATCATATTGCCAAGGTCGACCAAGTAACAAAGAGCATGCTTCCATGGGAATAACATCGCAATCAACAAAATCAGAATAAGCACCCATGGAGAAAGGAACTCGCACGGAACGCGTGATTTTTATTTTACCACCATCATTAATGATGTAGCTGAGGTGCCCGATCTTTCGGCGAGTAGAGATAATTCCGATTTGGCGGAAGTTGACCCTTGCGATCCGACTACGACGAGCAAGCCCGAGGCGCCAATGCAATCGCTGAACCAACTCCCTGTGGTTACCGACCTTGCTGATGCGAGATCGGCCTGATCACGAAGATCGTTTCTAGTGCGCAATCGAAGAACGAACAAGAAAAAGATGCGAGCAATCTAATCTATTACTCGAGGGTGGAGTTCTGAATACACGAAGACAGCACAGATTTGCGCGTGTTCGAGAGTAGCTAAAGCTAATGTAAAACAAAACTCGGAAAACAAAGGAGGCGCAACTCCTGTATAAATAGAGAGGGGGCGCAGCCCCTAGGGGCGGCCAACCCTAGGTCGTCCATTATGGGCCGCAATTGGGCTGGTCGTCTATTCTTCTGGGCCTTCGTTCTTTAACAACAAGATATAGTTCAATTCTCTTGCACGGGCCCGAGTCACTGGTCCAGGTGGAAGGGGTGGCGCCTGGACTGGGGAAGATGGTGCCTAGGCTGGAGAAGGTGCTGCTGGTGTAGATGTGCTCGTGTTGGTGTTGATGTCCTCATCATCCTCCCCTTCTTGAACTGAAGTCGTCCTCGACGGCAACTCCTCATCTTCTCCCGCATACGGTTTCAAATCTGCAACATTAAAACTAGTGGAAACACCAAACTCCGCAGGCAGGTCAAGGATATAAGCATTATCATTAATCTTGGTTAGTACCTTAAAAGGACCAGCAGCACGAGGCATCAATTTAGAACGGCGCAAAGTAGGAAAACGATCCTTTCTCAAATGCAACCAAACCATATCACCAGGTTCAAAAGTAACTAGTTTCCGGCCTTTACTACCAGTAATCTGATATTTAGCATTAGCAGCAGCAATGTTTTGTTGAGTTTGTTCATGGAGATTAATCATTTGTTCAACATGTGCAAGAGCATCTATGTGTGGGGCGTCCGTAGCATCAAGCGAAAACAAAGCAATAGGCGCCCTAGGAATGTAACCATAAACAATTTGAAAAGGGCACATCTTTGTAGAAGAATGTGTTGCATGATTATAAGCAAACTCAACATGAGGTAAGCAATCCTCCCAACGTTTCAAATTTTTGTCTAAAACAGCCCTAAGCATGGTAGACAAAGTTCGATTAACTACCTCAGTGTGACCATCAGTCTGAAGGTGACAAGTGGTGCTAAACAGCAATTTAGTTCCTAATTTATTCCACAGAGATCTCCAAAAATGACTCAGAAACTTGGCATCACGATCCGAGACTATTGTATTGGGAATACCGTGCAAACGAATAATCTCTCTAAAAAACAATTCAGCAACATTGCTAGCATCATCAGTCTTATGACAAGGTATGAAATGAGCCATTTTGGAGAATCGATCAACAACCACAAAAATGCTATCCCTCCCCTTCTTAGTTCTAGGCAATCCCAAAACAAAATCCATCGAAATATCAATCCAAGGGGAAGTAGGAACAGGCAAAGGCATATACAAACCATGGTTGTTCAACCGTGACTTAGCTTTCTGACAAGTAGTGCAGCGTGCAACAAGGCGCTCAACATCAGCGCGCATCCGAGGCCAAAAGAAGTGGGCAGCCAACACCTCATGTGTCTTGTAGACGCCAAAGTGCCCCATGAGACCGCCTCCATGTGCTTCCTGTAACAACAAAAGACGAACCGAGCTAGCTGGAACACACAGCTTGTTAGCGCGAAACAGGAACCCATCCTGTATGTGAAATTTGCCCCATGGTTTCCCATTAATACAATGGCCGAAAGCATCTTTAAAATCAGCATTGTCAACATATTGTTCTTTTACAGTGTGCAAACCAAAGATTTTAAAATCTAACTGTGACAGCATGGTATAGCGACGAGACAAAGCATCAGCAATAACATTGTCCTTCCCGTTCTTGTGTTTAATAATGTAAGGAAAAGACTCAATGAATTCTACCCATTTAGCATGACGACGGTTCAGATTTGTTTGGGTACGAATATGTTTTAAAGCCTCATGATCAGAATGAATTATGAACTCACGATGCCAAAGATAGTGCTGCCATGTATGTAAAGTGCGCACTAACGCGTAAAGCTCCTTATCATAAGTAGAATATTTCAGACTAGCACCGCTTAATTTTTCACTAAAATAAGCAACTGGTTTTCCTTCTTGTAATAAAACAGCACCTAGCCCAATACCGCTAGCATCGCATTCAAGCTCAAATACTTTATTAAAATCAGGCAATTGCAATAGGGGAGCTTGGGTTAACTTATCTTTCAAAGTGCTGAACGCTTCCTCCTGCGAATCACTCCAAGCAAACGGCACATCTTTCTTTGTAAGCTCATGTAGAGGCGCTGCAATGGAGCTAAAATCACGAACAAATCTGCGGTAGAAACCGGCAAGTCCAAGAAAGCTCCGAATTTGTGTGACCGTCGTCGGTGTAGGCCACTCCCGAATGGCAGCAATCTTGCTGCTATCCACCTCAATGCCCTGTGGAGTAACAACATAACCAAGAAACGAGACACGTCGTGTGCAAAAGATGCATTTTTCCATGTTAGCGAATAACTGGGCGGCACGCAATGCATCAAAAACAGCACTTAAATGTTCCAAATGCTATTTCTTATATTTGCTGTAAATAAGGATATCATCGATATAAACAACCACAAACAATCCTATGAAGGGCCTCAGAACTTCATTCATCACTCGCATAAAAGTGCTGGGAGCATTAGTCAATCCAAATGGCATAACCAACCATTCATATAAACCAAATTTCGTTTTGAAGGCTGTTTTCCATTCATCACCCAGTTTCATTCTAATCTGGTGGTAACCACTACGCAAATCAATCTTAGTGAAAATAATGGCACCACTAAGCTCATCTAGCATATCGTCAAGGCGTGGTATAGGATAGCGATAACGAATAGTGATGTTATTAATAGCACGACAGTCTACACACATACGCCATGACCCATCCTTCTTGGGAACAAGTAACACAGGAACAGAGCAAGGGCTAAGAGACTCACGAATGTATCCTTTGTCAAGCAACGCCTGTACCTGGCGCTGAATCTCCTTCGTCTCATCCGGATTTGTACGGTATGGTGCGCGGTTCGGAAGCTGTGCACCGGGAATGAGGTCGATCTGGTGCTCAATGCCACGAAGCGGTGGGAGACCCGGTGGTAAGTCTTTGGGAAAGACATCAGCGTACTCCTGCAAAAGGTTAGCAACCATAGGGGGAATAGCCAAAGATGGTGCATCATCAAGTGAAATGAGGACACTAGAGCATACAAGTGCAGAGCATGGCAAATGAGCACCGTGTAGATCATCAAAATCAGCACGTGTAGCAAGTAAAACAGGAGCCTTCAACTTAATTTCAGAAGGAACAGAGGGCGATGGATCAAGTTGTTTAGCAGTTATAGCAGCTCGGGCAAGATCATCTTTAACAATTTGTTCAGGTGTCATTGGATGTATAATTATTTTCTGACCCTTAAAAATGAAAGAATAATGATTCGAACGACCATGATGCAAGCTATCAGTATCATATTGCCAAGGTCGACCAAGTAACAAAGAGCATGCTTCCATGGGAATAACATCACAATCAACAAAATCAGAATAAGCACCCATGAAGAAAGGAACTCGCACGGAACGCGTGATTTTTATTTTACCACCATCATTAAGCCATTGAATGTGATATGGGTTTGGATGCTTACGAGTGGGTAACGACAACTTTTCGACCAGCATGGTACTCGCCAAATTGTTGCAACTGCCGCTGTCGATAATGATGCGAATTGACCGCTCCTGCACAACACCCTTTGTATGGAACAAAGTGTGTCGCTGATTCTTCTCGGGCAAAGCGACCTGTGTACTGAGAACACGCTGCACAACAAGACTTTCATACCTATCAGCGTCACCCGGGTTGACATGTACCTCCGCCTTAGCTGCATGGTCAGTGGCAAGTAGTGCATGTTCAATTTCTTCAGAATCACTAGCGGAAGAGTACTCACCATCGTCACGAATGAGTAAAGTGCGCTTGTTTGGGCAGTCCCGAATCACATGGCCAAATCCTCTACACCGATGACACTGAATATCCCGTGTACGACCTGTGGGTGGGGCAGTGCTGGCTGGTTTGGTCGTCTTCTCGCGTGGAGTAGTGGTGGACGTGGATGGCGCAGGGGGAACTGGTGCTGAGGTGGATGTCGAGCTTCGTCCTGCAAAAGGGTTAGAATATGGATTCGAGCGGCGTCCCTGCACTTCACGTTCAGCTTTGCAAGCATATTCAAATAAAGTAGTCATATCATAATATTCCTTATAATCAAGTATATCTTGGATTTCGCGGTTTAAACCACCACGAAAACGTGCCATAGCAGCGTCGTTGTCCTCCAATATCCCACAATGAATCATACCTTTTTGTAACTCCTGGAAATAGTCCTCAACAGATTGAGAACCTTGCTGAAAACGCTGCATTTTATTAAGCAAATCACGAGCATAATACGAAGGCACAAATCGATGTCGCATCGCAGCTTTCAACTGATCCCAAGTGGTTGGAATGGTAGTGGGATGTTTTATTTTAAACTCACGCCACCAAATTAAAGCAAAATCAGTAAATTCACTAATAGCAGCTTTAACCTGAGAATGTGCAGCAATATCATGGCATGAAAATTTTTGTTCAACCTCTAACTCCCAATCAAGATATGCAGCAGGATCATATTTGCCATTAAAAGGTGGAATTTTAAATTTAATCTTAGAAAATAAGTCATTAGGGGGATGACGAACCACACGGCGTGCACGACCACGGCGATCTCCATCGTCCCACTCAGTGTCACCGCCGTAGTCCTGCTCCATCTTTGTGGTCAACGCATCAAGGCATGCCAGGATGGTGTCGAGTGTGGTGCGAGTAGCCGTTTGAGCAAGGTCAAGCTGGTTGAAACGCTCGGTCATCGAAGTGACCGTTGAATCAAGCCGTTCATGCATCGTCCTAATGTCATCAGCAAGTCCATCAACTTGTCCCTTTACTTCCAGCAACTGGGCATCCACCGTGTCATGTGCTCCTGCCATAGTTAGCGCAAACACCAAAACACCAAAAAAAAACGACAAAAATAGGGGTGTACTGCTCACAAGGCGCTTACACTAGTGCTGTTATCAAATTCTTATCCGTTCTTACCAAGCCACAGTGGTGAACTGCAACCAACAGGTGGAACCGGTGAAAGATTGGATGAGCGATTGCCTGGAGAAACAGAAACCTACTCGTCGTAGAAATATGTGGGGTTCTGGGTAGGCTGCACTCAAGTCAAGGATTAGCACACCCAAACAATAATGCAAAGTTGAATTATAGTGCAAAACACGAAACTATATTGCTGGCCACAAGTGCAAAGGACGGATGGAACTAGCAGAATGGCAGTACCGTAAATATTGTACTAGCGAGGCCACTAGTAGGAATCACAAGTGATTTTGTTTTTCTTTTTTGTATGATTTTTTTGATATTTTTCTCAGCAGAAGAAGCAACAAAATAGGAGCTACACGAAGTTTCACCTAAAACAGAGTTCAAATGTGGTCTACAGAAAATCAGGAAGTTCTCTGAAAAGCGTGCGAGAACTTTGACGGATTTTTTTCTTTATTTTCCTGAATTTTTTTGACAATTTTGTCGAACCCAAACAGACCGAAGGTGAGTTTGGCCGGCCTCAGAATGGTGTCAACTAGCTCCTGTAAAAATTTCAGATTTTTCGGACACCCGAGCGAAAAGTTATGCCCGATTTAAGGAAGGTAGCTCAAGTTATGTTTTCAAACGACCGGGATGAAACAACCGTATCCTTTCTCCTTCGTTGTTTTTTTTGTTTTTGTTTTTTTTTAACGTAACCGAAGGAGAAAAACAAGGAAACGATGTTGACTCGGTTTTTTTTTCTGTTTTTTTTCGTAACCGAAGGAGAAAAACAAGGAAACGGCCGTTGACTCGGTTTGTTTTTTCTGTTTTTTTTGACGTAACCGAAGGAGAAAAACAAGGAAACAATGTTGACTCGGTTTGTGGCGTGATCAAAGGGGAGATGGTGGCGGCGCTAGGATTTGAATGGTGGAAGAACACAATGCAACCAGCAACAAATGACGCGAAAGCACACAAATTCAACAATGCAGATTATTGAAAGAAAGTGCGAGGCTCAAAAGGGTGCTGGGATAAGGTCTAACCTGAATTTTTATGTGGTTTTGTGGACTGTAGGAAAAAAAACACTCGATAAACTCACCGATCAACCTGGAAATCTGATACCAATTGATGTAGCTGAGGTGCCCGATCTTTCGGCGAGTAGAGATAATTCCGATTTGGCGGAAGTTGACCCTTGCGATCCGACTACGACGAGCAAGCCCGAGGCGCCAATGCAATCACTGAACCAACTCCCTGTGGTTACCGACCTTGCTGATGCGAGATCGGCCTGATCACGAAGATCGTTTCCTGTGCGCAATCGAAGAACGAACAAGAAAAAGATGCGAGCAATCTAATCTATTACTCGAGGGTGGAGTTCTGAATACACGAAGACAGCGCAGATTTGCGCGTGTTCGAGAGTAGCTAAAGCTAATGTAAAACAAAACTCGGAAAATAAAGGAGGCGCAGCTCCTGTATAAATAGAGAGGGGGCGCAGCCCCTAGGGGCGGCCAACCCTAGGTCGTCCATTATGGGCCGCAATTGGGCTGGTCGTCTATTCTTCTGGGCCTTCGTTCTTTAACAACAAGATATAGTTCAATTCTCTTGCACGGGCCCGAGTCACTGGTCCAGGTGGAAGGGGTGGCGCCTGGACTGGGGAAGATGGTGCCTGGGCTGGAGAAGGTGCTGCTGGTGTAGATGTGCTCGTGTTGGTGTTGATGTCCTCATCAATTAAGCCATTGAATGTGATATGGGTTTGGATGCTTACGAGTGGGTAACGACAACTTTTCGACCAGCATGGTACTCGCCAAATTGTTGCAACTGCCGCTGTCGATAATGATGCGAATTGACCGCTCCTGCACAACACCCTTTGTATGGAACAGAGTGTGTCGCTGATTCTTCTCGGGCAAAGCGACCTGTGTACTGAGAACACGCTGCACAACAAGACTTTCATACCTATCAGCGTCGCCCGGGTTGACATGTACCTCCGCCTTAGCTGCATGGTCAGTGGCAAGTAGTGCATGTTCAATTTCTTCAGAATCACTAGCGGAAGAGTACTCACCATCGTCACGAATGAGTAAAGTGCGCTTGTTTGGGCAGTCCCGAATCACATGGCCAAATCCTCTACAGCGATGACACTGAATATCCCGTGTACGACCTGTGGGTGGGGCAGTGCTGGCTGGTTTGGTCGTCTTCTCGCGTGGAGTAGTGGTGGACGTGGATGGCGCAGGGGGAACTGGTGCTGAGGTGGATGTCGAGCTTCGTCCTGCAAAAGGGTTAGAATATGGCTTCGAGCGGCGTCCCTGCACTTCACGTTCAGCTTTGCAAGCATATTCAAATAAAGTAGTCATATCATAATATTCCTTATAATCAAGTATATCTTGGATTTCACGGTTTAAACCACCACGAAAACGTGCCATAGCAGCGTCGTTGTCCTCCAATATCCCACAACGAATCATACCTTTTTGTAACTCCTGGAAATAGTCCTCAACAGATTGAGAACCTTGCTGAAAACGCTGCATTTTATTAAGCAAATCACGAGCATAATACGAAGGCACAAATCAATGTCGCATCGCAGCTTTCAACTGATCCCAAGTGGTTGGAATGGTAGTGGGATGTTTTATTTTAAACTCACGCCACCAAATTAAAGCAAAATCAGTAAATTCACTAATAGCAGCTTTAACCTGAGAATGTGCAGCAATATCATGGCATGAAAATTTTTGTTCAACCTCTAACTCCCAATCAAGATATGCAGCAGGATCATATTTGCCATTAAAAGGTGGAATTTTAAATTTAATCTTAGAAAATAAGTCATTAGGGGGATGACGAACCACACGGCGTGCACGACCACGGCGATCTCCATCGTCCCACTCAGTGTCACCGCCGTAGTCCTGCTCCATCTTTGTGGTCAACGCATCAAGGCGTGCCAGGATGGTGTCGAGTGTGGTGCGAGTCGCCGTTTGAGCAAGGTCAAGCTGGTTGAAACGCTCGGTCGTCGAAGTGACCGTTGAATCAAGCCGTTCATGCATCGTCCTAATGTCATCAGCAAGTCCATCAACTTGTCCCTTTACTTCCAGCAACTGGGCATCCACCGTGTCATGTGCTCCTGCCATAGTTAGCGCAAACACCAAAACACCAAAAAAAAAACGACAAAAACAGGGGTGTACTGCTCACAAGGCGCTTACACTAGTGCTGTTATCAAATTCTTATCCGTTCTTACCAAGCCACAGTGGTGAACTGCAACCAACAGGTGGAACCGGTGAAAGATTGAATGAGCGATTGCCTGGAGAAACAGAAACCTACTCGTCGTAGAAATATGTGGTGTTCTGGGTAGGCTGCACTCAAGTCAAGGATTAGCACGACCAAACAATAATGCAAAGTTGAATTATAGTGCAAAACACGAAACTATATTGCTGGCCACAAGTGCAAAGGACGGATGGAACTAGCAGAATGGCAGTACCGTAAATATTGTACTAGCGAGGCCACTAGTAGGAATCACAAGTGATTTTGTTTTTCTTTTTTGTATGATTTTTTGATATTTTTCTCCGCACAAGAAGCAACAAAATAGGAGCTACACGAAGTTTCACCTAAAACAGAGTTCAAATGTGGTCTACAGAAAATCAGGAAGTTCTCTGAAAAGCGTGCGAGAACTTTGACGGATTTTTTTCTTTATTTTCCTGAATTTTTTTGACAATTTTGTCGAACCCAAACAGACCGAAGGTCAGTTTGGCCGGCCTCAGAATGGTGTCAACTAGCTCCTGTAAAAATTTCAGATTTTTCGGACACCCGAGCGAAAAGTTATGCCCGGTTTAAGGAAGGTAGCTCAAGTTATGTTTTCAAACGTCCGGGATGAAACAACCGTATCCTTTCTCCTTCGTTGTTTTTTTGTTTCTGTTTTTTTTTGACGTAACCGAAGGAGAAAAACAAGGAAACGATGTTGACTCGGTTTTTTTTTTTCTGTTTTTTTTTTCGTAACCGAAGGAGAAAAACAAGGAAACGGCCGTTGACTCGGTTTGTTTTTTCTGTTTTTTTTGACGTAACCGAAGGAGAAAAACAAGGAAACAATGTTGACTCGGTTTGTGGCGTGATCAAAGGGGAGATGGTGGCGGCGCTAGGATTTGAATGGTGGAAGAACACAATGCAACCAGCAACAAATGACGCGAAAGCACACAAATTCAACAATGCAGATTATTGAAAGAAAGTGCGAGGCTCAAAAGGGTGCTGGGATAAGGTCTAACCTGAATTTTTATGTGGTTTTGTGGACTGTAGGAAAAAAACACTCGATAAACTCACCGATCAACCTGGAAATCTGATACCAATTGATGTAGCTGAGGTGCCCGATCTTTCGGCGAGTAGAGATAATTCCGATTTGGCGGAAGTTGACCCTTGCGATCCGACTACGACGAAGAAGCCCGAGGCGCCAATGCAATCGCTGAACCAACTCCCTGTGGTTACCGACCTTGCTGATGCGAGATCGGCCTGATCACGAAGATCGTTTCCTGTGCGCAATCGAAGAACAAACAAGAAAAAGATGCGAGCAATCTAATCTATTACTCGAGGGTGGAGTTCTGAATACACGAAGACAGCGCAGATTTGCGCGTGTTCGAGAGTAGCTAAAGCTAATGTAAAACAAAACTCGGAAAATAAAGGAGGCGCAGCTCCTGTATAAATAGAGAGGGGGCGCAGCCCCTAGGGGCGGCCAACCCTAGGTCGTCCATTATGGGCCGCAATTGGGCTGGTCGTCTATTCTTCTGGGCCTTCGTTCTTTAACAACAAGATGTAGTTCAATTCTCTTGCACGGGCCCGAGTCACTAGCCCAGGTGGAAGGGGTGGCGCCTGGACTGGGGGAGATGGTGCCTGGGCTGGAGAAGGTGCTGCTGGTGTAGATGTGCTCGTGTTGGTGTTGATGTCCTCATCACTTTGTATGCACCCCGACAACCGTTTTTAGAATGGGTGACATGCGGCAACGAAATTGCGCGAAACCACCTCAAACATGAGTTTTGGACCTAAAGTAATGGATTGAGCATGTTCGTTGCAAAAACGAAGAAATGGTTCCGGTGGCAAAAACTCGTGCTTTGTATGCACCCTGACAACCGTTTTCAGAATGGGTGACGTGCTTCAACGAAATTGCGCGAAACCACCCCAAACATGAGTGTTGGACCTAAAGTAGTGGATTGGGCATGTTCGTTGTGAAAAACGAAAAAATGGTTCCGGTGGCAAAGACCCGTGCTTTGTATGCACACGACACCCGTTTTCGGAATGGGTGACGTGCGACAACAAAATTGCGCAAAACCACCCCAAACATGAGTTTTGGACCTAAAGTAGTGGATTGGGCATGTTCGTTGCGAAAAACGAAGAAATGGTTCCGGTGGCAAAAACTCGTGCTTTGTATGCACCCCGACACCCGTTTTCGGAATGGGTGACGTGCGACAACGAAATTGCGCAAAACCACCCCAAACATGAGTTTTGGACCTAAAGTAGTGGATTGGGCATGTTCGTTGAGAAAAACGAAGAAATGGTTCCGGTGGCAAAAACTCGTGCTTTGTATGCACCCCGACAACCGTTTTCAGAATGGGTGACGTGCGGCAACGAAATTGCGCGAAACCCCCCAACACATGAGTTTTGGACCTAAAGTAGTGGATTGGGCATGTTCGTTGCGAAAAACGAAGAAATGGTTCCGGTGGCAATACTCGTGCTTTGTATGCACCCCGACACCCGTTTTCGGAATGGGTGACGTGCGGCAACGAAATTGCGCGAAACCACCCCAAACATTAGTTTTGGACCTAAAGTAGTGGATTGGGCATGTTTGTTGCGAAAAACGAAGAAATGGTTCCGGTGGCAAAAACTCGTGCTTTGTATGCACCCGACACCCGTTTTCGGAATGGGTGACGTGCGACAACGAAATTGCACGAAACCACCCCAAACATGAGTTTTGGACCTAAAGTAGTGGATTGGGCATGTTCGTTGCGAAAAACGACGAAATGGTTCTGGTGGCAAAAACTCGTGCTTTGTATGCACCCCGACAACCGTTTTCGGAATGGGTGACGTGCGGCAACGAAATTGCGCGAAACCACCCCAACACATGAGTTTTGGACCTAAAGTAGTGGATTGGGCATGTTCGTTACGAAAAACGAAGAAATGGTTCCGGTGGCAAAAACTCAGGCTTTGTATGCACCCCGACAACCGTTTTCGGAATGGGTGACGTGCGGCAACGAAATTGCGCGAAACCACCCCAAACATGAGTTTTGGACCTAAAGTAGTGGATTGAGCATGTTCGTTGCGAAAAACGAAGAAAATGTTCCGGTGGCAAAAACTCGTGCTTTGTATGCACCCCGACAACCGTTTTCAGAATGGGTGACATGCGGCAACGAAATTGCGCGAAACCACCTCAAACATGAGTTTTGGACCTAAAGTAATGGATTGAGCATGTTCGTTGCAAAAACGAAGAAATGGTTCCGGTGGCAAAAACTCGTGCTTTGTATGCACCCTGACAACCGTTTTCAGAATGGGTGACGTGCTTCAACGAAATTGCGCGAAACCACCCCAAACATGAGTGTTGGACCTAAAGTAGTGGATTGGGCATGTTCGTTGTGAAAAACGAAAAAATGGTTCCGGTGGCAAAGACTCGTGCTTTGTATGCACCCTGACAACCGTTTTCAGAATGGGTGACGTGCTTCAACGAAATTGCGCGAAACCACCCCAAACATGAGTGTTGGACCTAAAGTAGTGGATTGGGCATGTTCGTTGTGAAAAACGAAAAAATGGTTCCGGTGGCAAAGACTCGTGCTTTGTATGCACCCGACACCCGTTTTCGGAATGGGTGACGTGCGACAACAAAATTGCGCAAAACCACCCCAAACATGAGTTTTGGACCTAAAGTAGTGGATTGGGCATGTTCGTTGCGAAAAACGAAGAAATGGTTCCGGTGGCAAAAACTCGTGCTTTGTATGCACCCCGACACCCGTTTTCGGAATGGGTGACGTGCGACAACGAAATTGCGCAAAACCACCCCAAACATGAGTTTTGGACCTAAAGTAGTGGATTGGGCATGTTCGTTGAGAAAAACGAAGAAATGGTTCCGGTGGCAAAAACTCGTGCTTTGTATGCACCCCGACAACCGTTTTCAGAATGGGTGACGTGCGGCAACGAAATTGCGCGAAACCACCCCAACACATGAGTTTTGGACCTAAAGTAGTGGATTGGGCATGTTCGTTGTGAAAAACGAAGAAATGGTTCCGGTGGCAAAAACTCGTGCTTTGTATGCACCCCGACACCCGTTTTCGGAATGGGTGACGTGCGGCAACGAAATTGCGCGAAACCACCCCAAACATTAGTTTTGGACCTAAAGTAGTGGATTGGGCATGTTTGTTGCGAAAAACGAAGAAATGGTTCCGGTGGCAAAAACTCGTGCTTTGTATGCACCCGACACCCGTTTTCGGAATGGGTGACGTGCGACAACGAAATTGCGCGAAACCACCCCAAACATGAGTTTTGGACCTAAAGTAGTGGATTGGGCATGTTCGTTGCGAAAAACGACGAAATGGTTCCGGTGGCAAAAACTCGTGCTTTGTATGCACCCCGACAACCGTTTTCGGAATGGGTGACGTGCGGCAACGAAATTGCGCGAAACCACCCCAACACATGAGTTTTGGACCTAAAGTAGTGGATTGGGCATGTTCGTTACGAAAAACGAAGAAATGGTTCCGGTGGCAAAAACTCATGCTTTGTACGCACCCCGACAACCGTTTTCGGAATGGGTGACGTGCGGCAACGAAATTGCGCGAAACCACCCCAAACATGAGTGTTGGACCTAAAGTAGTGGATTGGGCATGTTCGTTGTGAAAAACGAAAAAATGGTTCCGGTGGCAAAAACTCGTGCTTTGTATGCACCCCGACACCCGTTTTCGGAATGGGTGACGTGCGACAACGAAATTGCGCAAAACCACCCCAAACATGAGTTTTGGACCTAAAGTAGTGGATTGGGCATGTTCGTTGAGAAAAACGAAGAAATGGTTCCGGTGGCAAAAACTCGTGCTTTGTATGCACCCCGACAACCGTTTTCAGAATGGGTGACGTGCGGCAACGAAATTGCGCGAAACCACCCCAACACATGAGTTTTGGACCTAAAGTAGTGGATTGGGCATGTTCGTTGTGAAAAACGAAGAAATGGTTCCGGTGGCAAAAACTCGTGCTTTGTATGCACCCCGACACCCGTTTTCGGAATGGGTGACGTGCGGCAACGAAATTGCGCGAAACCACCCCAAACATTAGTTTTGGACCTAAAGTAGTGGATTGGGCATGTTCGTTGCGAAAAACGAAGAAATGGTTGCGGTGGCAAAAACTCGTGCTTTGTATGCACCCGACACCCGTTTTCGGAATGGGTGACGTGCGACAACGAAATTGCGCGAAACCACCCCAAACATGAGTTTTGGACCTAAAGTAGTGGATTGGGCATGTTCGTTGCGAAAAACGAAGAAATGGTTCCGGTGGCAAAAACTCGTGCTTTGTATGCACCCCGACAACCGTTTTCGGAATGGGTGACGTGCGGCAACGAAATTGCGCGAAACCACCCCAACACATGAGTTTTGGACCTAAAGTAGTGGATTGGGCATGTTCGTTACGAAAAACGAAGAAATGGTTCCGATGGCAAAAACTCATGCTTTGTACGCACCCCGACAACCGTTTTCGGAATGGGTGACGTGCGGCAACGAAATTGCGCGAAACCACCCCAAACATGAGTTTTGGACCTAAAGTAGTGGATTGAGCATGTTCGTTGCGAAAAATGAAGAAAATGTTCCGGTGGCAAAAACTCGTGCTTTGTATGCACCCCGACAACCGTTTTCAGAATGGGTGACATGCGGCAACGAAATTGCGCGAAACCACCTCAAACATGAGTTTTGGACCTAAAGTAATGGATTGAGCATGTTCGTTGCAAAAACGAAGAAATGGTTCCGGTGGCAAAAACTCGTGCTTTGTATGCACCCTGACAACCGTTTTCAGAATGGGTGACGTGCTTCAACGAAATTGCGCGAAACCACCCCAAACATGAGTGTTGGACCTAAAGTAGTGGATTGGACATGTTCGTTGTGAAAAACGAAAAAATGGTTCCGGTGGCAAAGACTCGTGCTTTGTATGCACCCGACACCCGTTTTCGGAATGGGTGACGTGCGACAACAAAATTGCGCAAAAACACCCCAAACATGAGTTTTGGACCTAAAGTAGTGGATTGGGCATGTTCGTTGCGAAAAACGAAGAAATGGTTCCAGTGGCAAAAACTCGTGCTTTGTATGCACCCCGACACCCGTTTTCGGAATGGGTGACGTGCGACAACGAAATTGCGCAAAACCACCCCAAACATGAGTTTTGGACCTAAAGTAGTGGATTGGGCATGTTCGTTGAGAAAAACGAAGAAATGGTTCCGGTGGCAAAAACTCGTGCTTTGTATGCACCCCGACAACCGTTTCCAGAATGGGTGACGTGCGGCAACGAAATTGCGCGAAACCACCCCAACACATGAGTTTTGGACCTAAAGTAGTGGATTGGGCATGTTCGTTGCAAAAAACGAAGAAATGGTTCCGGTGGCAAAAACTCGTGCTTTGTATGCACCCCGACACCCGTTTTCGGAATGGGTGACGTGCGGCAACGAAATTGCGTGAAACCACCCCAAACATTAGTTTTGGACCTAAAGTAGTGGATTGGGCATGTTCGTTGCGAAAAACGAAGAAATGGTTCCGGTGGCAAGAACTCGTGCTTTGTATGCACCCGACACCCGTTTTCGGAATGGGTGACGTGCGACAACGAAATTGCGCGAAACCACCCCAAACATGAGTTTTGGACCTAAAGTAGTGGATTGGGCATGTTCGTTGCGAAAAACGAAGAAATGGTTCCGGTGGCAAAAACTCGTGCTTTGTATGCACCCCGACAACCGTTTTCGGAATGGGTGACGTGCGGCAACGAAATTGCGCGAAACCACCCCAACACATGAGTTTTGGACCTAAAGTAGTGGATTGGGCATGTTCGTTACGAAAAACGAAGAAATGGTTCCGGTGGCAAAAACTCGTGCTTTGTATGCACCCCGACACCCGTTTTCGGAATGGGTGACGTGCGACAACAAAATTGCGCAAAACCACCCCAAACATGAGTTTTGGACCTAAAGTAGTGGATTGGGCATGTTCGTTGCGAAAAACGAAGAAATGGTTCCGGTGGCAAAAACTCGTGCTTTGTATGCACCCCGACACCCGTTTTCGGAATGGGTGACGTGCGACAACGAAATTGCGCAAAACCACCCCAAACATGAGTTTTGGACCTAAAGTAGTGGATTGGGCATGTTCGTTGAGAAAAACGAAGAAATGGTTCCGGTGGCAAAAACTCGTGCTTTGTATGCACCCCGACAACCGTTTTCAGAATGGGTGACGTGCGGCAACGAAATTGCGCGAAACCACCCCAACACATGAGTTTTGGACCTAAAGTAGTGGATTGGGCATGTTCGTTGCGAAAAACGACGAAATGGTTCCGGTGGCAAAAACTCGTGCTTTGTATGCACCCCGACAACCGTTTTCGGAATGGGTGACGTGCGGCAACGAAATTGCGCAAAACCACCCCAACACATGAGTTTTGGACCTAAAGTAGTGGATTGGGCATGTTCGTTACGAAAAACGAAGAAATGGTTCCGGTGGCAAAAACTCATGCTTTGTACGCACCCCGACAACCGTTTTCGGAATGGGTGACGTGCGGCAACGAAATTGCGCGAAACCACCCCAAACATGTGTGTTGGACCTAAAGTAGTGGATTGGGCATGTTCGTTGTGAAAAACGAAAAAATGGTTCCGGTGGCAAAAACTCGTGCTTTGTATGCACCCCGACACCCGTTTTCGGAATGGGTGACGTGCGACAACGAAATTGCGCAAAACCACCCCAAACATGAGTTTTGGACCTAAAGTAGTGGATTGGGCATGTTCGTTGAGAAAAACGAAGAAATGGTTCCGGTGGCAAAAACTCGTGCTTTGTATGCACCCCGACAACCGTTTTCAGAATGGGTGACGTGCGGCAACGAAATTGCGCGAAACCACCCCAACACATGAGTTTTGGACCTAAAGTAGTGGATTGGGCATGTTCGTTGTGAAAAACGAAGAAATGGTTCCGGTGGCAAAAACTCGTGCTTTGTATGCACCCCGACACCCGTTTTCGGAATGGGTGACGTGCGGCAACGAAATTGCGCGAAACCACCCCAAACATTAGTTTTGGACCTAAAGTAGTGGATTGGGCATGTTCGTTGCGAAAAACGAAGAAATGGTTGCGGTGGCAAAAACTCGTGCTTTGTATGCACCCGACACCCGTTTTCGGAATGGGTGACGTGCGACAACGAAATTGCGCGAAACCACCCCAAACATGAGTTTTGGACCTAAAGTAGTGGATTGGGCATGTTCGTTGCGAAAAACGAAGAAATGGTTCCGGTGGCAAAAACTCGTGCTTTGTATGCACCCCGACAACCGTTTTCGGAATGGGTGACGTGCGGCAACGAAATTGCGCGAAACCACCCCAACACATGAGTTTTGGACCTAAAGTAGTGGATTGGGCATGTTCGTTACGAAAAACGAAGAAATGGTTCCGATGGCAAAAACTCATGCTTTGTACGCACCCCGACAACCGTTTTCGGAATGGGTGACGTGCGGCAACGAAATTGCGCGAAACCACCCCAAACATGTGTTTTGGACCTAAAGTAGTGGATTGAGCATGTTCGTTGCGAAAAACGAAGAAAATGTTCCGGTGGCAAAAACTCGTGCTTTGTATGCACCCCGACAACCGTTTTCAGAATGGGTGACATGCGGCAACGAAATTGCGCGAAACCACCTCAAACATGAGTTTTGGACCTAAAGTAATGGATTGAGCATGTTCGTTGCAAAAACGAAGAAATGGTTCCGGTGGCAAAAACTCGTGCTTTGTATGCACCCTGACAACCGTTTTCAGAATGGGTGACGTGCTTCAACGAAATTGCGCGAAACCACCCCAAACATGAGTGTTGGACCTAAAGTAGTGGATTGGGCATGTTCGTTGTGAAAAACGAAAAAATGGTTCCGGTGGCAAAGACTCGTGCTTTGTATGCACCCGACACCCGTTTTCGGAATGGGTGACGTGCGACAACAAAATTGCGCAAAAACACCCCAAACATGAGTTTTGGACCTAAAGTAGTGGATTGGGCATGTTCGTTGCGAAAAACGAAGAAATGGTTCCAGTGGCAAAAACTCGTGCTTTGTATGCACCCCGACACCCGTTTTCGGAATGGGTGACGTGCGACAACGAAATTGCGCAAAACCACCCCAAACATGAGTTTTGGACCTAAAGTAGTGGATTGGGCATGTTCGTTGAGAAAAACGAAGAAATGGTTCCGGTGGCAAAAACTCGTGCTTTGTATGCACCCCGACAACCGTTTTCAGAATGGGTGACGTGCGGCAACGAAATTGCGCGAAACCACCCCAACACATGAGTTTTGGACCTAAAGTAGTGGATTGGGCATGTTCGTTGCAAAAAACGAAGAAATGGTTCCGGTGGCAAAAACTCGTGCTTTGTATGCACCCCGACACCCGTTTTCGGAATGGGTGACGTGCGGCAACGAAATTGCGTGAAACCACCCCAAACATTAGTTTTGGACCTAAAGTAGTGGATTGGGCATGTTCGTTGCGAAAAACGAAGAAATGGTTCCGGTGGCAAAAACTCGTGCTTTGTATGCACCCCGACAACCGTTTTCGGAATGGGTGACGTGCGGCAACGAAATTGCGCGAAACCACCCCAACACATGAGTTTTGGACCTAAAGTAGTGGATTGGGCATGTTCGTTACGAAAAACGAAGAAATGGTTCCGGTGGCAAAAACTCGTGCTTTGTATGCACCCCGACACCCGTTTTCGGAATGGGTGACGTGCGACAACAAAATTGCGCAAAACCACCCCAAACATGAGTTTTGGACCTAAAGTAGTGGATTGGGCATGTTCGTTGCGAAAAACGAAGAAATGGTTCCGGTGGCAAAAACTCGTGCTTTGTATGCACCCCGACACCCGTTTTCGGAATGGGTGACGTGCGACAACGAAATTGCGCAAAACCACCCCAAACATGAGTTTTGGACCTAAAGTAGTGGATTGGGCATGTTCGTTGAGAAAAACGAAGAAATGGTTCCGGTGGCAAAAACTCGTGCTTTGTATGCACCCCGACAACCGTTTTCAGAATGGGTGACGTGCGGCAACGAAATTGCGCGAAACCACCCCAACACATGAGTTTTGGACCTAAAGTAGTGGATTGGGCATGTTCGTTGCGAAAAACGACGAAATGGTTCCGGTGGCAAAAACTCGTGCTTTGTATGCACCCCGACAACCGTTTTCGGAATGGGTGACGTGCGGCAACGAAATTGCGCGAAACCACCCCAACACATGAGTTTTGGACCTAAAGTAGTGGATTGGGCATGTTCGTTACGAAAAACGAAGAAATGGTTCCGGTGGCAAAAACTCATGCTTTGTACGCACCCCGACAACCGTTTTCGGAATGGGTGACGTGCGGCAACGAAATTGCGCGAAACCACCCCAAACATGTGTGTTGGACCTAAAGTAGTGGATTGGGCATGTTCGTTGTGAAAAACGAAAAAATGGTTCCGGTGGCAAAAACTCGTGCTTTGTATGCACCCCGACACCCGTTTTCGGAATGGGTGACGTGCGACAACGAAATTGCGCAAAACCACCCCAAACATGAGTTTTGGACCTAAAGTAGTGGATTGGGCATGTTCGTTGAGAAAAACGAAGAAATGGTTCCGGTGGCAAAAACTCGTGCTTTGTATGCACCCCGACAACCGTTTTCAGAATGGGTGACGTGCGGCAACGAAATTGCGCGAAACCACCCCAACACATGAGTTTTGGACCTAAAGTAGTGGATTGGGCATGTTCGTTGTGAAAAACGAAGAAATGGTTCCGGTGGCAAAAACTCGTGCTTTGTATGCACCCCGACACCCGTTTTCGTAATGGGTGACGTGCGGCAACGAAATTGCGCGAAACCACCCCAAACATTAGTTTTGGACCTAAAGTAGTGGATTGGGCATGTTCGTTGCGAAAAACGAAGAAATGGTTGCGGTGGCAAAAACTCGTGCTTTGTATGCACCCGACACCCGTTTTCGGAATGGGTGACGTGCGACAACGAAATTGCGCGAAACCACCCCAAACATGAGTTTTGGACCTAAAGTAGTGGATTGGGCATGTTCGTTGCGAAAAACGAAGAAATGGTTCCGGTGGCAAAAACTCGTGCTTTGTATGCACCCCGACAACCGTTTTCGGAATGGGTGACGTGCGGCAACGAAATTGCGCGAAACCACCCCAACACATGAGTTTTGGACCTAAAGTAGTGGATTGGGCATGTTCGTTACGAAAAACGAAGAAATGGTTCCGATGGCAAAAACTCATGCTTTGTACGCACCCCGACAACCGTTTTCGGAATGGGTGACGTGCGGCAACGAAATTGCGCGAAACCACCCCAAACATGAGTTTTGGACCTAAAGTAGTGGATTGAGCATGTTCGTTGCGAAAAACGAAGAAAATGTTCCGGTGGCAAAAACTCGTGCTTTGTATGCACCCCGACAACCGTTTTCAGAATGGGTGACATGCGGCAACGAAATTGCGCGAAACCACCTCAAACATGAGTTTTGGACCTAAAGTAATGGATTGAGCATGTTCGTTGCAAAAACGAAGAAATGGTTCCGGTGGCAAAAACTCGTGCTTTGTATGCACCCTGACAACCGTTTTCAGAATGGGTGACGTGCTTCAACGAAATTGCGCGAAACCACCCCAAACATGAGTGTTGGACCTAAAGTAGTGGATTGGGCATGTTCGTTGTGAAAAACGAAAAAATGGTTCCGGTGGCAAAGACTCGTGCTTTGTATGCACCCGACACCCGTTTTCGGAATGGGTGACGTGCGACAACAAAATTGCGCAAAAACACCCCAAACATGAGTTTTGGACCTAAAGTAGTGGATTGGGCATGTTCGTTGCGAAAAACGAAGAAATGGTTCCAGTGGCAAAAACTCGTGCTTTGTATGCACCCCGACACCCGTTTTCGGAATGGGTGACGTGCGACAACGAAATTGCGCAAAACCACCCCAAACATGAGTTTTGGACCTAAAGTAGTGGATTGGGCATGTTCGTTGAGAAAAACGAAGAAATGGTTCCGGTGGCAAAAACTCGTGCTTTGTATGCACCCCGACAACCGTTTTCAGAATGGGTGACGTGCGGCAACGAAATTGCGCGAAACCACCCCAACACATGAGTTTTGGACCTAAAGTAGTGGATTGGGCATGTTCGTTGCAAAAAACGAAGAAATGGTTCCGGTGGCAAAAACTCGTGCTTTGTATGCACCCCGACACCCGTTTTCGGAATGGGTGACGTGCGGCAACGAAATTGCGTGAAACCACCCCAAACATTAGTTTTGGACCTAAAGTAGTGGATTGGGCATGTTCGTTGCGAAAAAACGAAGAAATGGTTCCGGTGGCAAGAACTCGTGCTTTGTATGCACCCGACACCCGTTTTCGGAATGGGTGACGTGCGACAACGAAATTGCGCGAAACCACCCCAAACATGAGTTTTGGACCTAAAGTAGTGGATTGGGCATGTTCGTTGCGAAAAACGAAGAAATGGTTCCGGTGGCAAAAACTCGTGCTTTGTATGCACCCCGACAACCGTTTTCGGAATGGGTGACGTGCGGCAACGAAATTGCGCGAAACCACCCCAACACATGAGTTTTGGACCTAAAGTAGTGGATTGGGCATGTTCGTTACGAAAAACGAAGAAATGGTTCCGGTGGCAAAAACTCGTGCTTTGTATGCACCCCGACACCCGTTTTCGGAATGGGTGACGTGCGACAACAAAATTGCGCAAAACCACCCCAAACATGAGTTTTGGACCTAAAGTAGTGGATTGGGCATGTTCGTTGCGAAAAACGAAGAAATGGTTCCGGTGGCAAAAACTCGTGCTTTGTATGCACCCCGACACCCGTTTTCGGAATGGGTGACGTGCGACAACGAAATTGCGCAAAACCACCCCAAACTTGAGTTTTGGACCTAAAGTAGTGGATTGGGCATGTTCGTTGAGAAAAACGAAGAAATGGTTCCGGTGGCAAAAACTCGTGCTTTGTATGCACCCCGACAACCGTTTTCAGAATGGGTGACGTGCGGCAACGAAATTGCGCGAAACCACCCCAACACATGAGTTTTGGACCTAAAGTAGTGGATTGGGCATGTTCGTTGCGAAAAACGAAGAAATGGTTCCGGTCGCAAAAACTCGTGCTTTGTATGCACCCCGACACCCGTTTTCGGAATGGGTGACGTGCGGCAACGAAATTGCGCGAAACCACCCCAAACATTAGTTTTGGACCTAAAGTAGTGGATTGGGCATGTTCGTTGCGAAAAACGAAGAAATGGTTCCGGTGGCAAAAACTCGTGCTTCGTATGCACCCGACACCTGTTTTCGGAATGGGTGACGTGCGACAACGAAATTGCGCGAAACCACCCCAAACATGAGTTTTGGACCTAAAGTAGTGGATTGGGCATGTTCGTTGCGAAAAACGAAGAAATGGTTCCGGTGGCAAAAACTCGTGCTTTGTATGCACCCCGACAACCGTTTTCGGAATGGGTGACGTGCGGCAACGAAATTGCGCGAAACCACCCCAACACATGAGTTTTGGACCTAAAGTAGTGGATTGGGCATGTTCGTTACGAAAAACGAAGAAATGATTCCGGTGGCAAAAACTCATGCTTTGTATGCACCCCGAAAACCGTTTTCGGAATGGGTGACGTGCGGCAACGAAATTGCGCGAAACCACCCCAAACATGAGTTTTGGACCTAAAGTAGTGGATTGAGCATGTTCGTTGCGAAAAACGAAGAAAATGTTCCGGTGGCAAAAACTCGTGCTTTGTATGCACCCGACAACCGTTTTCAGAATGGGTGACATGCGGCAACGAAATTGCGCGAAACCACCTCAAACATGAGTTTTGGACCTAAAGTAATGGATTGAGCATGTTCGTTGCAAAAACAAAGAAATGGTTCCGGTGGCAAAAACTCGTGCTTTGTATGCACCCTGACAACCGTTTTCAGAATGGGTGACGTGCTTCAACGAAATTGCGCGAAACCACCCCAAACATGAGTGTTGGACCTAAAGTAGTGGATTGGGCATGTTCGTTGTGAAAAACGAAGAAATGGTTCCGGTGGCAAAGACTCGTGCTTTGTATGCACCCGACACCCGTTTTCGGAATGGGTGACGTGCGACAACAAAATTGCGCAAAACCACCCCAAACATGAGTTTTGGACCTAAAGTAGTGGATTGGGCATGTTCGTTGCGAAAAACGAAGAAATGGTTCCGGTGGCAAAAACTCGTGCTTTGTATGCACCCCGACACCCGTTTTCGGAATGGGTGACGTGCGACAACGAAATTGCGCAAAACCACCCCAAACATGAGTTTTGGACCTAAAGTAGTGGATTGGGCATGTTCGTTGAGAAAAACGAAGAAATGGTTCCGGTGGCAAAAACTCGTGCTTTGTATGCACCCCGACAACCGTTTTCAGAATGGGTGACGTGCGGCAACGAAATTGCGCGAAACCACCCCAACACATGAGTTTTGGACCTAAAGTAGTGGATTGGGCATGTTCGTTGCGAAAAACGAAGAAATGGTTCCGGTGGCAAAAACTCGTGCTTTGTATGCACCCCGACACCCGTTTTCGGAATGGGTGACGTGCGGCAACGAAATTGCGCGAAACCACCCCAAACATTAGTTTTGGACCTAAAGTAGTGGATTGGGCATGTTCGTTGCGAAAAACGAAGAAATGGTTCCGGTGGCAAGAACTCGTGCTTTGTATGCACCCGACACCCGTTTTCGGAATGGGTGACGTGCGACAACGAAATTGCGCGAAACCACCCCAAACATGAGTTTTGGACCTAAAGTAGTGGATTGGGCATGTTCGTTACGAAAAACGAAGAAATGGTTCCGGTGGCAAAAACTCATGCTTTGTATGCACCCCGACAACCGTTTTCGGAATGGGTGACGTGCGGCAACGAAATTGCGCGAAACCACCCCAAACATGAGTTTTGGACCTAAAGTATTGGATTGGGCATGTTCGTTGCGAAAAACGAAGAAATGGTTCCGTTTTCGGAATGGGTGACATGCGGCAATGAAATTGCGCGAAACCACCTCAAACATGAGTTTTGGACCTAAAGTAGTGGATTGGGCATGTTCGTTGCAAAAACGAAGAAATGGTTCCGGTGGCAAAAAGTCGTGCTTTGTATGCACCCTGACAACCATTTTCAGAATGGGTGACGTGCTTCAACGAAATTGCGCCAAACCACCCCAAACATGAGTTTTGGACCTAAAGTAGTGGATTGGGCATGTTCGTTGCGAAAAACGAAGAAATGGTTCCGGTGGCAAAAACTCGTGCTTTGTATGCACCCGACACCCGTTTTCGGAATGGGTGACGTGCGACAACGAAATTGCGCGAAACCACCCCAAACATGAGTTTTGGACCTAAAGTAGTGGATTGGGCATGTTCGTTGCGAAAAACGAAGAAATGGTTCCGGTGGCAAAAACTCGTGCTTTGTATGCACCCCAACAACCGTTTTCGGAATGGGTGACGTGCGACAACGAAATTGCGCGAAACCACCCCAAACATGAGTTTTGGACATAAAGTAGTGGATTGGGCATGTTCGTTGCGAAAAACGAAGAAATGGTTCCAGTGGCAAAAACTCATGCTTTGTATGCACCCGACACCCATTTTCGGAATGGGTGACGTGCGGCAACGAAATTGCACGAAACCACCCCAAACATTAGTTTTGGACCTAAAGTAGTGGATTGGGCATGTTCGTTGAGAAAAACGAAGAAATGGTTCCGGTGGCAAAACCTCGTGCTTTGTATGCACCCCGACAACCGTTTTCAGAATGGGTGACGTGCGGCAACGAAATTGCGCGAAACCACCCCAACACATGAGTTTTGGACCTAAAGTAGTGGATTGGGCATGTTCGTTGCGAAAAACGAAGAAATGGTTCCGGTGGCAAAAACTCGTGCTTTGTATGCACCCCGACACCCGTTTTCGGAATGGGTGACGTGCGGCAACGAAATTGCGCGAAACCACCCCAAACATTAGTTTTGGACCTAAAGTAGTGGATTGTGCATGTTCGTTGCGAAAAACGAAGAAATGGTTCCGGTGGCAAAAACTCGTGCTTTGTATGCACCCGACACCCGTTTTCGGAATGGGTGACGTGCGACAACGAAATTGCGCGAAACCACCCCAAACATGAGTTTTGGACCTAAAGTAGTGGATTGGGCATGTTCGTTGCGAAAAACGAAGAAATGGTTCCGGTGGCAAAAACTCGTGCTTTGTATGCACCCCGACAACCTTTTTCGGAATGGGTGACGTGCGGCAACGAAATTGCGCGAAACCACCCCAACACATGAGTTTTGGACCTAAAGTAGTGGATTGGGCATGTTCGTTACGAAAAACGAAGAAATGGTTCCGGTGGCAAAAACTCATGCTTTGTATGCACCCCGACAACCGTTTTCGGAATGGGTGACGAGCGGCAACGAAATTGCGCGAAACCACCCCAAACATGAGTTTTGGACCTAAAGTAGTGGATTGAGCATGTTCGTTGCGAAAAACGAAGAAAATGTTCCGGTGGCAAAAACTCGTGCTTTGTATGCACCCCGACAACCGTTTTCAGAATGGGTGACATGCGGTAACGAAATTGCGCGAAACCACCTCAAACATGAGTTTTGGACCTAAAGTAATGGATTGAGCATGTTCGTTGCAAAAACGAAGAAATGGTTCCGGTGGCAAAAACTCGTGCTTTGTATGCACCCTGACAACCGTTTTCAGAATGGGTGACGTGCTTCAACGAAATTGCGCGAAACCACCCCAAACATGAGTGTTGGACCTAAAGTAGTGGATTGGGCATGTTCGTTGTGAAAAACGAAGAAATGGTTCCGGTGGCAAAGACTCGTGCTTTGTATGCACCCGACACCCGTTTTCGGAATGGGTGACGTGCGACAACAAAATTGCGCAAAACCACCCCAAACATGTGTTTTGGACCTAAAGTAGTGGATTGGGCATGTTCGTTGCGAAAAACGAAGAAATGGTTCCGGTGGCAAAAACTCGTGCTTTGTATGCACCCCGACACCCGTTTTCGGAATGGGTGACGTGCGACAACGAAATTGCGCAAAACCACCCCAAACGTGAGTTTTGGACCTAAAGTAGTGGATTGGGCATGTTCGTTGAGAAAAACGAAGAAATGGTTCCGGTGGCAAAAACTCGTGCTTTGTATGCACCCCGACAACCGTTTTCAGAATGGGTGACGTGCGGCAACGAAATTGCGCGAAACCACCCCAACACATGAGTTTTGGACCTAAAGTAGTGGATTGGGCATGTTCGTTGCAAAAACGAAGAAATGGTTCCGGTGGCAAAAAGTCGTGCTTTGTATGCACCCTGACAACCATTTTCAGAATGGGTGACGTGCTTCAACGAAATTGCGCCAAACCACCCCAAACATGAGTTTTGGACCTAAAGTAGTGGATTGGGCATGTTCGTTGCGAAAAACGAAGAAATGGTTCCGGTGGCAAAAACTCGTGCTTTGTATGCACCCGACACCCGTTTTCGGAATGGGTGACGTGCGACAACGAAATTGCGCGAAACCACCCCAAACATGAGTTTTGGACCTAAAGTAGTGGATTGGGCATGTTCGTTGCGAAAAACGAAGAAATGGTTCCGGTGGCAAAAACTCGTGCTTTGTATGCACCCCAACAACCGTTTTCGGAATGGGTGACGTGCGACAACGAAATTGCGCGAAACCACCCCAAACATGAGTTTTGGACATAAAGTAGTGGATTGGGCATGTTCGTTGCGAAAAACGAAGAAATGGTTCCAGTGGCAAAAACTCATGCTTTGTATGCACCCGACACCCATTTTCGGAATGGGTGACGTGCGGCAACGAAATTGCACGAAACCACCCCAAACATTAGTTTTGGACCTAAAGTAGTGGATTGGGCATGTTCGTTGAGAAAAACGAAGAAATGGTTCCGGTGGCAAAAACTCGTGCTTTGTATGCACCCCGACAACCGTTTTCAGAATGGGTGACGTGCGGCAACGAAATTGCGCGAAACCACCCCAACACATGAGTTTTGGACCTAAAGTAGTGGATTGGGCATGTTCGTTGCGAAAAACGAAGAAATGGTTCCGGTGGCAAAAACTCGTGCTTTGTATGCACCCCGACACCCGTTTTCGGAATGGGTGACGTGCGGCAACGAAATTGCGCGAAACCACCCCAAACATTAGTTTTGGACCTAAAGTAGTGGATTGGGCATGTTCGTTGCGAAAAACGAAGAAATGGTTCCGGTGGCAAAAACTCGTGCTTTGTATGCACCCGACACCCGTTTTCGGAATGGGTGACGTGCGACAACGAAATTGCGCGAAACAACCCCAAACATGAGTTTTGGACCTAAAGTAGTGGATTGGGCATGTTCGTTGCGAAAAACGAAGAAATGGTTCCGGTGGCAAAAACTCGTGCTTTGTATGCACCCCGACAACCGTTTTCGGAATGGGTGACGTGCGGCAACGAAATTGCGCGAAACCACCCCAACACATGAGTTTTGGACCTAAAGTAGTGGATTGGGCATGTTCGTTACGAAAAACGAAGAAATGATTCCGGTGGCAAAAACTCATGCTTTGTATGCACCCCGACAACCGTTTTCGGAATGGGTGACGTGCGGCAACGAAATTGCGCGAAACCACCCCAAACATGAGTTTTGGACCTAAAGTAGTGGATTGAGCATGTTCGTTGCGAAAAACGAAGAAAATGTTCCGGTGGCAAAAACTCGTGCTTTGTATGCACCCCGACAACCGTTTTCAGAATGGGTGACATGCGGCAACGAAATTGCGCGAAACCACCTCAAACATGAGTTTTGGACCTAAAGTAATGGATTGAGCATGTTCGTTGCAAAAACGAAGAAATGGTTCCGGTGGCAAAAACTCGTGCTTTGTATGCACCCTGACAACCGTTTTCAGAATGGGTGACGTGCTTCAACGAAATTGCGCGAAACCACCCCAAACATGAGTGTTGGACCTAAAGTAGTGGATTGGGCATGTTCGTTGTGAAAAACGAAGAAATGGTTCCGGTGGCAAAGACTCGTGCTTTGTATGCACCCGACACCCGTTTTCGGAATGGGTGACGTGCGACAACAAAATTGCGCAAAACCACCCCAAACATGTGTTTTGGACCTAAAGTAGTGGATTGGGCATGTTCGTTGCGAAAAACGAAGAAATGGTTCCGGTGGCAAAAACTCGTGCTTTGTATGCACCCCGACACCCGTTTTCGGAATGGGTGACGTGCGACAACGAAATTGCGCAAAACCACCCCAAACATGAGTTTTGGACCTAAAGTAGTGGATTGGGCATGTTCGTTGAGAAAAACGAAGAAATGGTTCCGGTGGCAAAAACTCGTGCTTTGTATGCACCCCGACAACCGTTTTCAGAATGGGTGACGTGCGGCAACGAAATTGCGCGAAACCACCCCAACACATGAGTTTTGGACCTAAAGTAGTGGATTGGGCATGTTCGTTGCGAAAAACGAAGAAATGGTTCCGGTGGCAAAAACTCGTGCTTTGTATGCACCCCGACACCCGTTTTCGGAATGGGTGACGTGCGGCAACGAAATTGCGCGAAACCACCCCAAACATTAGTTTTGGACCTAAAGTAGTGGATTGGGCATGTTCGTTGCGAAAAAACGAAGAAATGGTTCCGGTGGCAAGAACTCGTGCTTTGTATGCACCCGACACCCGTTTTCGGAATGGGTGACGTGCGACAACGAAATTGCGCGAAACCACCCCAAACATGAGTTTTGGACCTAAAGTAGTGGATTGGGCATGTTCGTTGCGAAAAATGAAGAAATAGTTCCGGTGGCAAAAACTCGTGCTTTGTATGCACCCCGACAACCGTTTTCGGAATGGGTGACGTGTGGCAACGAAATTGCGCGAAACCACCCCAACACATGAGTTTTGGACCTAAAGTAGTGGATTGGGCATGTTCGTTACGAAAAACGAAGAAATGGTTCCGGTGGCAAAAACTCATGCTTTGTATGCACCCCGACAACCGTTTTCGGAATAGGTGACGTGCGGCAACGAAATTGCGCGAAACCACCCCAAACATGAGTTTTGGACCTAAAGTATTGGATTGGGCATGTTCGTTGCGAAAAACGAAGAAATGGTTCCGTTTTCGGAATGGGTGACATGCGGCAATGAAATTGCGCGAAACCACCTCAAACATGAGTTTTGGACCTAAAGTAGTGGATTGGGCATGTTCGTTGCAAAAACGAAGAAATGGTTCCGGTGGCAAAAAGTCGTGCTTTGGATGCACCTGACAACCATTTTCAGAATGGGTGACGTGCTTCAACGAAATTGCGCCAAACCACCCCAAACATGAGTTTTGGACCTAAAGTAGTGGATTGGGCATGTTCGTTGCGAAAAACGAAGAAATGGTTCCGGTGGCAAAAACTCGTGCTTTGTATGCACCCGACACCCGTTTTCGGAATGGGTGACGTGCGACAACGAAATTGCGCGAAACCACCCCAAACATGAGTTTTGGACCTAAAGTAGTGGATTGGGCATGTTCGTTGCGAAAAACGAAGAAATGGTTCCGGTGGCAAAAACTCGTGCTTTGTATGCACCCCAACAACCGTTTTCGGAATGGGTGACGTGCGACAACGAAATTGCGCGAAACCACCCCAAACATGAGTTTTGGACATAAAGTAGTGGATTGGGCATGTTCGTTGCGAAAAACGATGAAATGGTTCCAGTGGCAAAAACTCATGCTTTGTATGCACCCGACACCCATTTTCGGAATGGGTGACGTGCGGCAACGAAATTGCACGAAACCACCCCAAACATTAGTTTTGGACCTAAAGTAGTGGATTGGGCATGTTCGTTGCGAAAAATGAAGAAATGGTTCCGGTGGCAAAAACTCGTGCTTTGTATGCACCCCGACAACCGTTTTCAGAATGGGTGACGTGCGGCAACGAAATTGCGCGCAACCACCACAACACATGAGTTTTGGACCTAATGTAGTGGATTGGGCATGTTCGTTGCGAAAAACGAAGAAATGGTTCCGGTGGCAAAAACTCGTGCTTTGTATGCACCCCGACACCCGTTTTCGGAATTGGTGACGTGCTGCAACGAAATTGCGCGAAACCACCCCAAACATTAGTTTTGGACCTAAAGTAGTGGATTGGGCATGTTCGTTGCGAAAAACGAAGAAATGGTTCCGGTGGCAAAAACTCGTGCTTTGTATGCACCCGACACCCGTTTTCGGAATGGGTGACGTGCGACAACGAAATTGCGCGAAACCACCCCAAACATGAGTTTTGGACCTAAAGTAGTGGATTGGGCATGTTCGTTGCGAAAAACGAAGAAATGGTTCCGGTGGCAAAAACTCGTGCTTTGTATGCACCCGACAACCGTTTTCGGAATGGGTGACGTGTGGCAACGAAATTGCGCGAAACCATCCCAAACATGAGTTTTGGACCCAAAGTAGTGGATTGGGCATGTTCGTTGCGAAAAACGAAGAAATGGTTCCGTTTTCGGAATGGGTGACATGCGGCAACGAAATTGCGCGAAACCACCTCAAACATGATTTTTGGACCTAAAGTAGTGGATTGGGCATATTCGTTGCAAAAATGAAGAAATGGTTCCGGTGGCAAAAAGTCGTGCTTTGTATGCACCCTGACAACCATTTTCAGAATGGGTGACGTGCTTCAACGAAATTGCGCGAAACCACCCCAAACATGAGTTTTGGACCTAAAGTAGTGGATTGGGCATGTTTGTTGCGAAAAACGAAGAAATGGTTCCGGTGGCAAAAACTCGTGCTTTGTATGCACCCGACACCCGTTTTCGGAATGGGTGACGTGCGACAACGAAATTGCGCGAAACCACCCCAAACATGAGTTTTGGACCTAAAGTAGTGGATTGGGCATGTTCGTTGCGAAAAACGAAGAAATGGTTCCGGTGGCAAAAACTCGTGCTTTGTATGCACCCCAACAACCGTTTTCGGAATGGGTGACGTGTGACAACGAAATTGCACGAAACCACCCCAAACATGAGTTTTGGACAAAAAGTAGTGGATTGGGCATGTTCGTTGCGAAAAACGAAGAAATGGTTCCAGTGGCAAAAACTCGTGCTTTGTATGCACCCGACACCCATTTTCGGAATGGGTGACGTGCGGCAACGAAATTGCGCGAAACCACCCCAAACATTAGTTTTGGACCTAAAGTAGTGGATTGGGCATGTTCGTTGCGAAAAACGAAGAAATGGTTCCGGTGGCAAAAACTCGTGCTTTGTATGCACCCGACACCCGTTTTCAGAATGGGTGACGTGCGGCAACGAAAATGCGCGAAACCACACCAAACATGAGTTTTGGACCTATAGTAGTGGATTGGGCATGTTCGTTGCGAAAAACGAAGAAATGGTTCCGGTGGCAAAAACTCGTGCTTTGTATGCACCCCGACACCCGTTTCGGAATGGGTGACGTGCGACAACGAAATTGCGTGAAACCACCCAAAACATGAGTTTTGGGTCTAAAGTAGTGGATTGGGCATGTTCGTTGCGAAAAACGAAGAAATGGTTCCGGTGGCAAAAACTCGTGCTTTGTATGCACCCGACACCCGTTTTCGGAATGGGTGACGTGCGACAACGAAATTGCACGAAACCACCCCAAACATGAGTTTTGGACCTAAAGTAGTGGATTAGGCATGTTCGTTGCGAAAAAACGAAGAAATGGTTCCGGTTGGAAAAACTCGTGCTTTGTATGCACCCCGACACCCGTTTTCGGAATGGGTGACGTGCGACAACGAAATTGCGCGAAACCACCCCAAACATGAGTTTTGGACTAAAGTAGTGGATTGGGCATGTTCGTTGCGAAAAACGAAGAAATGGTTCCGGTGGCAAAAACTCGTGCTTTGTATGCACCCCGACAACCGTTTTCATAATGGGTGACGTGCGGCAACGAAATTGCGCGAAACCACCCCAAACATGAGTTTTGGACCTAAAGTAGTGGATTGGGCATGTTCGTTGCGAAAAACGAAGAAAATGTTCCGGTGGCAAAAACTCGTGCTTTGTATGCACCCCGACAACCGTTTTCAGAATGGGTGACGTGCGGCAACGAAATTGCGCGAAACCACCTCAAACATGAGTTTTGGACCTAAAGTAGTGGATTGGGCATGTTCGTTGCGAAAAACGAAGAAATGGTTCCGATGGCAAAAACTCGTGCTTTGTATGCACCCTGACAACCGTTTTCAGAATGGGTGACGTGCTTCAACGAAATTGCGCGAAACCACCCCAAACATGAGTTTTAGACCTAAAGTAGTGGATTGGGCATGTTCGTTGTGAAAAACGAAGAAATGGTTCCGGTGGCAAAGACTCGTGCTTTGTATGCACCCGACACCCGTTTTTGGAATGGGTGACGTGCGACAACAAAATTACGCGAAACCACCCCAAACACGAGTTTTGGACCTAAAGTAGTGGATTGGGCATGTTCGTTGCGAAAAAACGAAGAAATGGTTCCGGTGGCAAAAACTCGTGCTTTGTATGCACCTCGACACCCGTTTTCGGAATGGGTGACGTGCGACAACGAAATTGCGCAAAACCACCCGAAACATGAGTTTTGGACCTAACGTAGTGGATTGGGCATGTTCATTGAGAAAAACGAAGAAATGGTTCCGGTGGCAAAAACTCGTGCTTTGTATGCACCCCGACAACCGTTTTCAGAATGGGTGACGTGCGGCAACGAAATTGCGCGAAACCACCCCAACACATGAGTTTTGGACCTAAAGTAGTGGATTGGGCATGTTCGTTGCGAAAAACGAAGAAATGGTTCTGGTGGCAAAAACTCGTGCTTTGTATGCACCCCAACACCCGTTTTCGGAATGGGTGACGTGCGGCAACGAAATTGCGCGAAACCACCCCAAACATTAGTTTTGGACCTAAAGTAGTGGATTGGGCATGTTCGTTGCGAAAAACGAAGAAATGGTTCCGGTGGCAAAAACTCGTGCTTTGTATGCACCCGACACCCGTTTTCGGAATGGGTGACTTGATGTAGCTGAGGTGCCCGATCTTTCGGTGAGTAGAGATAATTCCGATTTGGCGGAAGATGACCCTTGCGATCCGACTACGACGAGCAAGCCCGAGGCGCCAATGCAATCGCTGAACCAACTCCCTGTGGTTACCGACCTTGCTGATGCGAGATCGGCCTGATCACGAAGATCGTTTCCTGTGCGCAATCGAAGAATGAACAAGAAAAAGATGCGAGCAATCTAATCTATTACTCGAGGGTGGAGTTCTGAATACACGAAGACAGCGCAGATTTGCGCGTGTTCGAGAGTAGCTAAAGCTAACGTAAAACAAAACTCAAGAAATAAAGGAGGCGCAGCTCCTAGATAAATAGAGAGGGGGCGCAGCCCCTAGGGGCGGCCAACCCTAGGTCGTCCATTATGGGCCGCAGTTGGGCTGGTCGTCTATTCTTCCGGGCCTTCGATCTTTAACAGCATGATGTAGTTCAATTCTCTTGCACGGGCCCGAGTCATTGGCCCAGGTGGAAGGGGTGGCGCCTGGACTGGGGAAGATGGTGCCTGGGCTGGAGAAGGTGATGCTGGTGTAGATGTGCTCGTGTTGGTGTTGATGTCCTCATCATCCTCCCCTTCTTGAACTGAAGTCGTCCTCGACGGCAACTCCTCGTCTTCTCCCGCATACGGTTTCAAATCTGCAACATTAAAACTAGTGGAAACACCAAACTCCGCCGGCAGGTCAAGGGTATAAGCATTATCATTAATCTTGGTTAGTATCTTAAAAGGACCAGCAGCACGAGGCATCAATTTAGAACGGCGCAAAGTAGGAAAACGATCCTTTCTCAAATGCAACCAAACCATATCACCAGGTTCAAAAGTAACTAGTTTCCGGCCTTTACTACCAGTAATCTGATATTTAGCATTAGCAGCAGCAATGTTTTGTTGAGTTTGTTCAGGGAGATTAATCATTTGTTCAACATGTGCAAGAGCATCTATGTGTGGGGCGTTCGCAGCATCAAGCGAAAACAAAGCAATAGGCGCCCTAGGAATGTAACCATAAACAAATTGAAAAGGGCACATCTTTGTAGAAGAATGGGTTGCATGATTATAAGCAAACTCAACATGAGGCAAGCAATCCTCCCAACGCTTCAAATTTTTGCCTCAAACAGCCCTAAGCATGGTAGACAAAGTTCGATTAACTACCTCAGTTTGACCATCAGTATGAGGGTGACAAGTGGTGCTAAACAGCAATTTAGTTCCCAATTTATTCCACAGAGATCTCCAAAAATGACTCAGAAACTTAGCATCACGATCCAAGACTATTGTATTGGGAATACCGTGCAAACGAATAATCTCTCTAAAAAACAATTCAGCAACATTGCTAGCATCATCAGTCTTATGACAAGGTATGAAATGATGAGGACATCAACACCAACACGAGCACATCTACACCAGCAGCACCTTCTCCAGCCCAGGCGCCACCCCTTCCACCTGGGCCAGTGACTCGGGCCCGTGCAAGAGAATTGAACTACATCATGTTGTTAAAGAACGAAGGCCCAGAAGAATAGACGACCAGCCCAATTGCGGCCCATAATGGACGACCTAGGGTTGGCCGCCCCTAGGGGCTGCGCCCCCTCTCTATTTATACAGGAGCTGCGCCTCCTTTATTTTCCGAGTTTTGTTTTAGATCTAGCTTTAGCTACTCTCGAGCACGCGCAAATCTGCGCTGTCTTCGTGTATTCAGAACTCCACCCTCGAGTAATAGATTAGATTGCTCGCATCTTTTTCTTGTTCGTTCTTCGATTGCGCACAGGAAACGATCTTCGTGATCAGGCCGATCTCGCATCAGCAAGGTCGGTAACCACAGGGAGTTGGTTCAGCGATTGCATTAGCGCCTCGGGCTTGCTCGTCGTAGTCGGATCGCAAGGGTCATCTTCCACCAAATCGGAATTATCTCTACTCGCCGAAAGATCGGGCACCTCAGCTACATCAATTGGTATCAGATTTCCAGGTTGATCGGTGAGTTTATCGAGTGTTTTTTTTCCTACAGTCCACAAAACCACATAAAAATTCAGGTTAGACCTTATCCCAGCACCCTTTTGAGCCTCGCACTTTCTTTCAATAATCTGCATTGTTGAATTTGTGTGCTTTCGCGTCATTTGTTGCTGGTTGCATTGTGTTCTTCCACCATTCAAATCCTAGCGCCGCCACCATCTCCCCTTTGATCACGCCACAAACCGAGTCAACATTGTTTCCTTGTTTTTCTCCTTCGGTTACGTCAAAAAAAAAACAGAAAAAACAAACCGAGTCAACGGCCATTTCCTTGTTTTTCTCCTTCGGTTACGAAAAAAAACAGAAAAAAAAAAAACCGAGTCAACATCGTTTCCTTGTTTTTCTCCTTCGGTTACGTCAAAAAAAACAGAAACAAAAAAACAACGAAGGAGATAGGATACGGTTGTTTCATCCCGGTCGTTTGAAAACATAACTTGAGCTACCTTCCTTAAACCGGGCATAACTTTTCGCTCGGGTGTCCGAAAAATCTGAAATTTTTACAGGAGCTAGTTGACACCATTCTGAGGCCGGCCAAACTCACCTTCGGTCTGTTTGGGTTCGACAAAATTGTCAAAAAAATTCAGGAAAATAAAGAAAAAAATCCGTCAAAGTTCTCGCACGCTTTTCAGAGAACTTCCTGATTTTCTGTAGACCACATCTGAACTCTGTTCTAGGTGAAACTTCGTGTAGCTCCTATTTTGTTGCTTCTTCTGCTGAGAAAAATATCAAAAAAATCATACAAAAAAGAAAAACAAAATCACTTGTGATTCCTACTAGTGGCCTCGCTAGTACAATATTTACGGTACTGCCATTCTGCTAGTTCCATCCGTCCTTTGCACTTGTGGCCAGCAATATAGTTTCGTGTTTTGCACTATAATTCAACTTTGCATTATTGTTTGGTCGTGCTAATCCTTGACTTGAGTGCAGCCTACCCAGAACCCCACATATTTCTACGACGAGTAGGTTTCTGTTTCTCCAGGCAATCGCTCATCCAATCTTTCACCGGTTCCACCTGTTGGTTGCAGTTCACCACTGTGGCTTGGTAAGAACGGATAAGAATTTGATAACAGCACTAGTGTAAGCGCCTTGTGAGCAGTACACCCCTGTTTGTGTTTTGGTGTTTGCGCTAACTATGGCAGGAGCACATGACACGGTGGATGCCCAGTTGCTGGAAGTAAAGGGACAAGTTGATGGACTTGCTGATGACATTAGGACGATGCATGAACGGCTTGATTCAACGGTCACTTCGACGACCGAGCGTTTCAACCAGCTTGACCTTGCTCAAACGGCGACTCGCACCACACTCGACACCATCCTGGCACGCCTTGATGCGTTGACCACAAAGATGGAGCAGGACTACGGCGGTGACACTGAGTGGGAAGATGGAGATCGCCGTGGTCGTGCACGCCGTGTGGTTCGTCATCCCCCTAATGACTTATTTTCTAAGATTAAATTTAAAATTCCACCTTTTAATGGCAAATATGATCCTGCTGCATATCTTGATTGGGAGTTAGAGGTTGAACAAAAATTTTCATGCCATGATATTGCTGCACATTCTCAGGTTAAAGCTGCTATTAGTGAATTTACTGATTTTGCTTTAATTTGGTGGCGTGAGTTTAAAATAAAACATCCCACTACTATTCCAACCACTTGGGATCAGTTGAAAGCTGCGATGCGACATCGATTTGTGCCTTCGTATTATGCTCGTGATTTGCTTAATAAAATGCAGCGTTTTCAGCAAGGTTCTCAATCTGTTGAGGACTATTTCCAGGAGTTACAAAAAGGTATGATTCGTTGTGGCATATTAGAGGACAACGACGCTGCTATGGCACGTTTTCGTGGTGGTTTAAACCGCGAAATCCAAGATATACTTGATTATAAGGAATATTATGATATGACTACTTTATTTGAATATGCTTGCAAAGCTGAACGTGAAGTGCAGGGACGCCGCTCGAAGCCATATTCTAACCCCTTTGCAGGACGAAGCTCGACATCCACCTCAGCACCAGCTCCCCCAGCGCCATCCACGTCCACCACTACACGCGAGAAGACGACCAAACCAGCCAGCACTGCCCCACCCACAGGTCGTACACGAGATATTCAGTGTCATCGCTGTAGAGGATTTGGCCATGTGATTCGGGACTGCCCAAACAAGCGCAGTTTGCTCATTCGTGACGATGGTGAGTACTCTTCCGCTAGTGATTCTGAAGAAATTGAACATGCACTACTTGCCACTGACCATGCAGCTAAGGCGGAGGTACATGTCAACCCGGACGACGCTGATAGGTATGAAAGTCTTGTTGTGCAGCGTGTTCTCAGTACACAGGTCGCTTTGCCCGAGAAGAATCAGCGACACACTCTGTTCCATACAAAGGGTGTTGTGCAGGAGCGGTCAATTCGCATCATTATCGACAGCGGCAGTTGCAACAATTTGGCGAGTACCAAGCTGGTCGAAAAGTTATCGTTACCCACTCGTAAGCATCCAAACCCATATCACATTCAATGGCTTAATGATGGTGGTAAAATAAAAATCACACGTTCCGTGCGCGTTCCTTTCTCCATGGGTGCTTATTCTGATTTTGTTGATTGTGATGTTATTCCCATGGAAGCATGCTCTTTGTTACTTGGTCGACCTTGGCAATATGATACTGATAGCTTGCATCATGGTCGTTCGAATCATTATTCTTTCATTTTTAAGGGTCAGAAAATAATTATACATCCAATGACACCTGAACAAATTGTTAAAGATGATCTTGCCCGAGCTGCTATAACTGCTAAACAACTTGATCCATCGCCCTCTGTTCCTTCTGAAATCAAGTTGAAGGCTCCTGTTTTACTTGCTACACGTGCTGATTTTGATGATCTACACGGTGCTCATTTGCCATGCTATGCACTTATATGCTCTAGTGTCCTCATTTCACTTGATGATGCACCATCTTTGGCTATTCCCCCTATGGTTGCTAACCTTTTGCAGGAGTACGCTGATGTCTTTCCCAAAGACTTACCACCGGGTCTCCCACCACTTCGTGGCATTGAGCACCAGATCGACCTCATTCCCGGCGCACAGCTTCCGAACCGCGCACCATACCGTACAAATCCGGATGAGACGAAGGAGATTCAGCACCAGGTACAGGCGTTGCTTGACAAGGGATACATTCGTGAGTCTCTTAGCCCTTGCTCTGTTCCTGTGTTACTTGTTCCCAAGAAAGATGGGTCATGGCGTATGTGTGTAGACTGTCGTGCTATTAATAACATCACTATTCGTTATCGATATCCTATACCACGCCTTGATGATATGCTAGATGAGCTTAGTGGTGCCATTATTTTCACTAAGATTGATTTGCGTAGTGGTTACCACCAGATTAGAATGAAACTGGGTGATGAATGGAAAACGGCTTTTAAAACGAAATTTGGTTTATATGAATGGTTGGTTATGCCGTTTGGATTGACTAATGCTCCCAGCACTTTTATGCGAGTGATGAATGAAGTTCTAAGGCCCTTCATAGGATTGTTTGTGGTTGTTTATTTTGATGATATTCTTATTTACAGCAAATCTAAGAAAGAGCATTTGGAACATTTAAGTGCTGTTTTTGATGCATTGCGTGCTGCCCAGTTATTTGCTAACATGGAAAAATGCATCTTTTGTACACGACGTGTCTCGTTTCTTGGTTATGTTGTTACTCCACAGGGCATTGAGGTGGATAGCAGCAAGATTGCTGCCATTCGGGAGTGGCCTACACCGACGACGGTCACACAAATTCGGAGCTTTCTTGGACTTGCCGGTTTCTACCGCAGATTTGTTCGTGATTTTAGCTCCATTGCAGCGCCTCTACATGAGCTTACAAAGAAAGATGTTCCATTTGCTTGGAGTGATTCCCAGGAGGAAGCGTTCAACACTTTGAAAGATAAGTTAACCCAAGCTCCCCTATTGCAATTGCCTGATTTTAATAAAGTGTTTGAGCTTGAATGCGATGCTAGCGGTATTGGGCTAGGTGCTGTTTTGTTACAAGAAGGAAAACCAGTTGCTTATTTTAGTGAAAAATTAAGCGGTGCTAGTCTGAAATATTCTACTTATGATAAGGAGCTTTACGCTTTAGTGCGCACTTTGCATACATGGCAGCACTATCTTTGGCATCGTGAGTTTATAATCCATTCTGATCATGAGGCTTTAAAACATATTCGTACCCAAACAAATCTAAACCGTCGTCATGCTAAATGGGTAGAATTCATTGAGTCCTTTCCTTACATTATTAAACACAAGAACGGGAAGGACAATGTTATTGCTGATGCTTTGTCTCGTCGCTATACCATGCTGTCACAGTTAGATTTTAAAATCTTTGGTTTGCACACTGTGAAAGATCAATATGTTGATGATGCTGATTTTAAAGATGCTTTCGGCCATTGTATTAATGGGAAACCATGGGGCAAATTTCACATACAGGATGGGTTCCTGTTTCGCGCTAACAAGCTGTGTGTTCCAGCTAGCTCGGTTCGTCTTTTGTTGTTACAGGAAGCACATGGAGGCGGTCTCATGGGGCACTTTGGCGTCTACAAGACACATGAGGTGTTGGCTGCCCACTTCTTTTGGCCTCGGATGCGCGCTGATGTTGAGCGCCTTGTTGCACGCTGCACTACTTGTCAGAAAGCAAAGTCACGGTTGAACAACCATGGTTTGTATATGCCTTTGCCTGTTCCTACTTCCCCTTGGATTGATATTTCGATGGATTTTGTTTTGGGATTGCCTAGAACTAAGAAGGGGAGGGATAGCATTTTTGTGGTTGTTGATCGATTCTCCAAAATGGCTCATTTCATACCTTGTCATAAGACTGATGATGCTAGCAATGTTGCTGAATTGTTTTTTAGAGAGATTATTCGTTTGCACGGTATTCCCAATACAATAGTCTCGGATCGTGATGCTAAGTTTCGGAGTCATTTTTGGAGATCTCTGTGGAATAAATTGGGAACTAAATTGCTGTTTAGCACCACTTGTCACCCTCAGACTGATGGTCAAACTGAGGTAGTTAATCGAACTTTGTCTACCATGCTTAGGGCTGTTTTAGACAAAAATTTGAAACGTTGGGAGGATTGCTTGCCTCATGTTGAGTTTGCTTATAATCATGCAACCCATTCTTCTATAAAGATGTGCCCTTTTCAAATTGTTTATGGTTACATTCCTAGGGCGCCTATTGCTTTGTTTTCGCTTGATGCTGCGGATGCCCCACACATAGATGCTCTTGCACATGTTGAACAAATGATTAATCTCCATGAACAAACTCAACAAAACATTGCTGCTGCTAATGCTAAATATCAGATTACTGGTAGTAAGGGCCGAAAACTAGTTACTTTTGAACCTGGTGATATGGTTTGGTTGCATTTGAGAAAGGATCGTTTTCCTACTTTGCGTCGTTCTAAATTGATGCCTCGTGCTGCTGGTCCTTTTAAGATACTAACCAAGATTAATGATAATGCTTATACCCTTGACCTGCCTGCGGAGTTTGGTGTTTCCACTAGTTTTAATGTTGCAGATTTGAAACCATATGCGGGAGAAGACGAGGAGTTGCCGTCGAGGACGACTTCAGTTCAAGAAGGGGAGGATGATGAGGACATCAACACCAACACGAGCACATCTACACCAGCAGCACCTTCTCCAGCCCAGGCGCCACCCCTTCCACCTGGGCCAGTGACTCGGGCCCGTGCAAGAGAATTGAACTACATCATGTTGTTAAAGAACGAAGGCCCAGAAGAATAGACGACCAGCCCAATTGCGGCCCATAATGGACGACCTAGGGTTGGCCGCCCCTAGGGGCTGCGCCCCCTCTCTATTTATACAGGAGCTGCGCCTCCTTTATTTTCCGAGTTTTGTTTTAGATCTAGCTTTAGCTACTCTCGAGCACGCGCAAATCTGCGCTGTCTTCGTGTATTCAGAACTCCACCCTCGAGTAATAGATTAGATTGCTCGCATCTTTTTCTTGTTCGTTCTTCGATTGCGCACAGGAAACGATCTTCGTGATCAGGCCGATCTCGCATCAGCAAGGTCGGTAACCACAGGGAGTTGGTTCAGCGATTGCATTGGCGCCTCGGGCTTGCTCGTCGTAGTCGGATCGCAAGGGTCATCTTCCACCAAATCGGAATTATCTCTACTCGCCGAAAGATCGGGCACCTCAGCTACATCATGAAATGAGCCATTTTGGAGAATCGATCAACAACCACAAAAATGCTATCCCTCCCCTTCTTAGTTCTAGGCAATCCCAAAACAAAATCCATCGAAATATCAATCCAAGGGGAAGTAGGAACAGGCAAAGGCATATACAAACCATGGTTGTTCAACCGTGACTTAGCTTTCTGACAAGTAGTGCAGCGTGCAACAAGGCGCTCAACATCAGCGCGCATTCGAGGCCAAAAGAAGTGGGCAGCCAACACCTCATGTGTCTTGTAGACGCCAAAGTGCCCCATGAGACCACCTCCATGTGCTTCCTGTAACAACAAAAGACGAACCGAGCTAGCTGGAACACACAGCTTGTTAGCGCGAAACAGGAACCCATCCTGTATGTGAAATTTGCCCCATGGTTTCCCATTAATACAATGGCCGAAAGCATCTTTAAAATCAGCATCATCAACATATTGATCTTTCACAGTGTGCAAACCAAAGATTTTAAATTCTAATTGTGACAGCATGGTATAGCGACGAGACAAAGCATCAGCAATAACATTGTCCTTCCCGTTCTTGTGTTTAATAATGTAAGGAAAGGACTCAATGAATTCTACCCATTTAGCATGACGACGGTTCAGATTTGTTTGGGTACGAATATGTTTTAAAGCCTCATGATCAGAATGGATTATAAACTCACGATGCCAAAGATAGTGCTGCCATGTATGCAAAGTGCGCACTAAAGCGTAAAGCTCCTTACCATAAGTAGAATATTTCAGACTAGCACCGCTTAATTTTTCACTAAAATAAGCAACTGGTTTTCCTTCTTGTAACAAAACAGCACCTAGCCCAATACCGCTAGCATCGCATTCAAGCTCAAACACTTTATTAAAATCAGGCAATTGCAATAGGGGAGCTTGGGTTAACTTATCTTTCAAAGTGCTGAACGCTTCCTCCTGGGAATCACTCCAAGCAAATGGCACATCTTTCTTTGTAAGCTCATGTAGAGGCGCTGCAATGGAGCTAAAATCACGAACAAATCTGCGGTAGAAACCGGCTAGTCCAAGAAAGCTCCGAATTTGTGTGACCGTCGAGGCGTGCCAGGATGGTGTCGAGTGTGGTGCGAGTCGCCGTTTGAGCAAGGTCAAGCTGGTTGAAACGCTCGGTCGTCGAAGTGACCGTTGAATCAAGCCGTTCATGCATCGTCCTAATGTCATCAGCAAGTCCATCAACTTGTCCCCTTACTTCCAGCAACTGGGCATCCACCGTGTCGTGTGCTCCTGCCATAGTTACCGCAAACACCAAAACACCAAAAGAAGAAGAAAAAAAACAACGACAAAAAAACAGGGGTGTACTGCTCACAAGGCGCTCACACTATTGCTGTTATCAAATTCTTATCCGTTCTTACCAAGCCACAGTGGTGAACTGCAACCAACAGGTGGAACCGGTGAAAGATTGGATGAGCGATTGCCTGGAGAAACAGAAGCTTGCTCGTCGTAGAAATATGTGGAGTTCTGGGTAGGCAGCACTCAAGTCAATGATTAGCACAATCAAACAATAATGCAAAGTTGAATTATAGTGCAAAACACGAAACTATATTGCTGGCCACAAGTGCAAAGGACGGATGGAACTAGCAGAATGGCAGTACCGTAAATATTGTACTAGCGAGGCCACTAGTAGGAATCACAAGTGATTTTGTTTTTCTTTTTTGTATGATTTTTTTGATATTTTTCTCAGCACAAGAAGCAACAAAATAGGAGCTAGACGAAGTTTCACCTAAAACAGAGATCAGATGTGGCCTACAGAAAATCAGGAAGTTCTCTGAAAAGCGTGCGAGAACTTTGACGGATTTTTTTCTTTATTTTCCTGAATTTTTTTGACAATTTTGTCGAAACCCAAACAGACCAAAGGTCAGTTTGGCCGGCCTCAGAATGGTGTCAACTAGCTCCTGTAAAAATTTCAGATTTTTTGGACACCCGAGCGAAAAGTTATGCCCGGTTTAAGGAAGGTACCTCAAGTTATGTTTTCAAACGACCAGGATGAAACAACCGTATCCTTTCTCCTTCGTTGTTTTTTATTTCTGTTTTTTTTTGACGTAACCGAAGGAGAAAAACAAGGAAACGATGTTGACTCGGTTTGTTTTTTTTCTGTTTTTTTCGTAACCGAAGGAGAAAAACAAGGAAACGCCGTTGACTCGGTTTGTTTTTTCTATTTTTTTTTGACGTAACCGAAGGAGAAAAACAAGGAAACGATGTTGACTCGGTTTGTGGCGTGATCAAAGGGGAGATGGTGGCGGCGCTAGGGTTTGAATGGTGGAAGAACACAATGCAACCAGCAACAAATGACGCGAAAGCACACAAATTCAACAATGCAGATTATTGAAAGAAAGTGCGAGGCTCAAAAGGGTGTTGGGATAAGGTCTAACCTGAATTTTTATGTGGTTTTGTGGACTGTAGGAAAAAACACTCGGTAAACTCACCGATCAACCTGGAAATCTGATACCAATTGATGTAGCTGAGGTGCCCGATCTTTCGGCGAGTAGAGATAATTCCGATTTGGGGGAAGATGACCCTTGCGATCCGACTACGACGGGCAAGCCCGAGGCGCCAATGCAATCGCTGAACCAACTCCCTGTGGTTACCGACCTTGCTGATGCGAGATCGGCCTGATCACGAAGATCGTTAACTGTGCGCAATCGAAGAACGAACAAGAAAAAGATGCGAGCAATCTAATCTATTACTCGAGGGTGGAGTTCTGAATACACGAAGACAGCGCAGATTTGCGCGTGTTCGAGAGTAGCTAAAGGTAACGTAAAACAAAACTCAAGAAATAAAGGAGGCGCTGCTCCTGGATAAATAAAGAGGGGGCGCAGCCCCTGGCCAACCCTAGGTCGTCCATTATGGGCCGCAGTTGGGCTGGTCGTCTATTCTTCCGGGCCTTCGTTCTTTAACAGCATGATGTAGTTCAATTCTCTTGCACGGGCCCGAGTCACTGGCCCAGGTGGAAGGGGTGGCGCCTGGACTGGGGAAGATGGTGCCTGGGCTGGAGAAGGTGCTGCTGGTGTAGATGTGCTCGTGTTGGTGTTGATGTCCTCATCATGACGTGCAACAACGAAATTGCGCGAAACCACCCCAAACATGAGTTTTGGACCTAAAGTAGTGGATTGGGCATGTTCGTTGCGAAAAACGAAGAAATGGTTCCGGTGGCAAAAACTCGTGCTTTGTATGCACCCCGACAACCGTTTTCGGAATGGGTGACGTGCGGCAACGAAATTGCGCGAAACCACCCCAACACATGAGTTTTGGACCTAAAGTAGTGGATTGGGCATGTTCGTTACGAAAAACGAAGAAATGGTTCCGGTGGCAAAAACTCGTGCTTTGTATGCACCCCGACAACCGTTTTCGGAATGGGTGACGTGCGGCAACGAAATTGCGCGAAACCACCCCAAACATGAGTTTTGCACCTAAAGTAGTGGAGTGGGCATGTTCGTTGCGAAAAACGAAGAAATGGTTCCGTTTTCGGAATGTGTGTCATGCGGCAACGAAATTGCGCGAAACCACCTCAAACATGAGTTTTGGACCTAAAGTAGTGGATTGGGCATGTTCGTTGCAAAAACGAAGAACTGATTCCGGTGGCAAAAAGTCGTGCTTTGTATGCACCCTGACAACCATTTTCAGAATGGGTGACGTGCTTCAACGAAATTGTGCGAAACCACCCCAAACATGAGTTTTGGACCTAAAGTAGTGGATTGGGCATGTTCGTTGCGAAAAATGAAGAAATGGTTCCAGTGGCAAAAACTCGTGCTTTGTATGCACCCGACACCCATTTTCGGAATGGGTGATGTGCGACAACGAAATTGCGCGGAACCACCCCAAACATTAGTTTTGGACCTAAAGTAGTGGATTGGGCATGTTCGTTGCGAAAAACGAAGAAATGGTTCCGGTGGCAAAAACTCGTGCTTTGTATGCACCCGACACCCGTTTTCAGAATGGGTGACGTGCGGCAACGAAATTCCGCGAAACCACCCCAAACATGAGTTTTGGACCTAAAGTAGTGGATTGGGCATGTTCGTTGCGAAAAACGAAGAAATGGTTCCGGTGGCAAAAACTCGTGCTTTGTATGCACCCCGACACCCGTTTTCGGAATGGGTGACGTGCGACAACGAAATTGCGTGAAACCACCCCAAACATGAGTTTTGGATCTAAAGTAGTGGATTGGGCATGTTCGTTGCGAAAAACGAAGAAATGGTTCCGGTGGCAAAAACTCGTGCTTTGTATGCACCCGACACCCGTTTTCGGAATGGGTGACGTGCGACAACGAAATTGCGCGAAACCACCCCAAACATGAGTTTTGGACCTAAAGTAGTGGATTGGGCATGTTCGTTGCGAAAAACGAAGAAATGGTTCCGGTGGCAAAAACTCGTGCTTTGTATGCACCCCGATACCCGTTTTCGGAATGGGTGACGTGCGACAACGAAATTGCGCGAAACCACCCCAAACATGAGTTTTGGACTAAAGTAGTGGATTGGGCATGTTCGTTGCGAAAAACGAAGAAATGGTTCCGGTGGCAAAAACTCGTGCTTTGTATGCACCCGACACCCGTTTTCGGAATGGGTGACGTGCGACAACGAAATTGCGCGAAACCACCCCAAACATGAGTTTTGGACCCAAAGTAGTGGATTGGGCATGTTCGTTGCGAAAAACGAAGAAATGGTTCCGGTGGCAAAAACTCGTGCTTTGTATGCACCCCGACAACCGTTTTCGGAATGGGTGACGTGCGGCAACGAAATTGCGCGAAACCACCCCAACACATGAGTTTTGGACCTAAAGTAGTGGATTGGGCATGTTCGTTACGAAAAATGAAGAAATGGTTCTGGTGGCAAAAACTCGTGCTTTGTATGCACCCCGACAACCGTTTTCGGAATGGGTGACGTGCGGCAACGAAATTGCGCGAAACCACCCCAACACATGAGTTTTGGACCTAAAGTTGTGGATTGGGCATGTTCGTTATGAAAAACGAAGAAATGGTTCCGGTGGCAAAAACTCGTGCTTTGTATGCACCCCGACAACCGTTTTCGGAATGGGTGACGTGCGGCAACGAAATTGCGCGAAACCACCCCAAACATGAGTTTTGCACCTAAAGTAGTGGATTGGGCATGTTCGTTGCGAAAAACGAAGAAATGGTTCCGTTTTCGGAATGGGTGTCATGCGGCAACGAAATTGCGCGAAACCGCCTCAAACATGAGTTTTGGACCTAAAGTAGTGGATTGGGCATGTTCGTTGCAAAAACGAAGAAATGGTTCTGGTGGCAAAAACTCGTGCTTTGTATGCACCCCGACAACCGTTTTCGGAATGGGTGACGTGCGGCAACGAAATTGCGCGAAACCACCCCAAACATGAGTTTTGGACCTAAAGTAGTGGATTGGGCATGTTCGTTGTGAAAAACGAAGAAATGGTTCCGTTTTCGGAATGGGTGACATGCGGCAACGAAATTGCGCGAAACCACCTCAAACATGAGTTTTGGACCTAAAGTAGTGGATTAGGCATGTTCGTTGCAAAAACGAAGAAATGGTTCCGGTGGCAAAAACTCGTGCTTTGTATGCACCCCGACAACCGTTTTCGGAATGGGTGACGTGCGGCGACGAAATTGCGCGAAACCACCCCAAAATACATGAGTTTTGGACCTAAAGTAGTGGATTGGGCATGTTCGTTACGAAAAACGAAGAAATGGTTCTGGTGGCAAAAACTCGTGCTTTGTATGCACCCCGATAACCGTTTTCGGAATGGGTGACGTGCGGCAACGAAATTGCGCGAAACCACCCCAACACATGAGTTTTGGACCTAAAGTTGTGGATTGGGCATGTTCGTTATGAAAAACGAAGAAATGGTTCCGGTGGCAAAAACTCGTGCTTTGTATGCACCCCGACAACCGTTTTCGGAATGGGTGACGTGCGGCAACGAAATTGCGCGAAACCACCCCAAACATGAGTTTTGCACCTAAAGTAGTGGATTGGGCATGTTCGTTGCGAAAAACGAAGAAATGGTTCCGTTTTCGGAATGGGTGTCATGCGGCAACGAAATTGCGCGAAACCACCTCAAACATGAGTTTTGGACCTAAAGTAGTGGATTGGGCATGTTCGTTGCAAAAACGAAGAAATGGTTCCGGTGGCAAAAAGTCGTGCTTTGTGCACCCTGACAACCATTTTCAGAATGGGTGACGTGCTTCAACGAAATTGCGCGAAACCACCAAAAACATGAGTTTTGGACCTAAAGAAGTGGATTGGGCATGTTCGTTGCGAAAACGAAGAAATGGTTCCGGTGGCAAAAACTCATGCTTTGTATGCACCCGACACCAGTTTTCGGAATGGGTGACGTGCGACAACAAAATTGCGCGAAACCACCCCAAACATGAGTTTTGGACCTAAAGTAGTGGATTGGGCATGTTCGTTGCGAAAAACGAAGAAATGGTTCCAGTGGCAAAAACTCGTGCTTTGTATGCACCCGACACCCATTTTCGGAATGGGTGACGTGCGGCAACGAAATTGCGCGAAACCACCCAAAACATTAGTTTTGGACCTAAAGTAGTGGATTGGGCATGTTCGTTGCGAAAAACGAAGAAATGGTTCCGGTGGCAAAAACTCGTGCTTTGTATGCACCCGACACCCGTTTTCAGAATGGGTGACGTGCGGCAACGAAATTCCGCGAAACCACCCCAAACATGAGTTTTGGACCTAAAGTAGTGGATTGGGCATGTTCGTTGCGAAAAACGAAGAAATGGTTCCGGTGGCAAAAACTCGTGCTTTGTATGCACCCCGACACCCGTTTTCGGAATGGGTGACGTGCGACAACGAAATTGCGTGAAACCACCCCAAACATGAGTTTTGGATCTAAAGTAGTGGATTGGGCATGTTCGTTGCGAAAAACGAAGAAATGGTTCCGGCGGCAAAAACTCGTGCTTTGTATGCACCCGACACCCGTTTTCGGAATGGGTGACGTGCGACAACGAAATTGCGCGAAACCACCCCAAACATGAGTTTTGGACCTAAAGTAGTGGATTGGGCATGTTCGTTGCGAAAAACGAAGAAATGGTTCCGGTGGCAAAAACTCGTGCTTTGTATGCACCCCGACACCCGTTTTCGGAATGGGTGACGTGCGACAACGAAATTGCGCGAAACCACCCCAAACATGAGTTTTGGACTAAAGTAGTGGATTGGGCATGTTCGTTGCGAAAAACAAAGAAATGGTTCCGGTGGCAAAAACTCGTGCTTTGTATGCACCCGACACCCGTTTTCGGAATGGGTGACGTGCGACAACGAAATTGCGCGAAACCACCCCAAACATGAGTTTTGGACCTAAAGTAGTGGATTGGGCATGTTCGTTACGAAAAACGAAGAATGGTTCCGGTGGCAAAAACTCGTGCTTTGTATGCACCCCGACAACCGTTTTCGGAATGGGTGACGTGCGGCAACGAAATTGCGCGAAACCACCCCAACACATGAGTTTTGGACCTAAAGTAGTGGATTGGGCATGTTCGTTACGAAAAACGAAGAAATGGTTCTGGTGGCAAAAACTCGTGCTTTGTATGCACCCCGACAACCGTTTTCGGAATGGGTGACGTGCGGCAACGAAATTGCGCGAAACCACCCCAAACATGAGTTTTGGACCTAAAGTAGTGGATTGGGCATGTTCGTTGCGAAAAACGAAGAAATGGTTCCGTTTTCGGAATGGGTGACATGCGGCAACGAAATTGCGCGAAACCACCTCAAACATGAGTTTTGGACCTAAAGTAGTGGATTAGGCATGTTCGTTGCAAAAACGAAGAAATGGTTCCGGTGGCAAAAAGTATTGCTTTGTATGAGCCCTGACAACCATTTTCAGAATGGGTGACGTGCTTCAACGAAATTGCGCGAAACCACCCCAAACATGAGTTTTGGACCTAAAGTAGTGGATTGGGCATGTTCGTTGCGAAAAACGAAGAAATGGTTCCGGTGGCAAAAACTCGTGCTTTGTATGCACCCGACACCCGTTTTCGGAATGGGTGACGTGCGACAACGAAATTGCGCGAAACCACCCCAAACATGAGTTTTGGACCTAAAGTAGTGGATTGGGCATGTTCGTTGCGAAAAACGAAGAAATGGTTCCAGTGGCAAAAACTCGTGCTTTGTATGCACCCGACACCCATTTTCGGAATGGGTGACGTGCGGCAACGAAATTGCGCGAAACCACCCCAAACATTAGTTTTGGACCTAAAGTAGTGGATTGGGCATGTGCGTTGCGAAAAACAAAGAAATGGTTCCGGTGGCAAAAACTCGTGCTTTGTATGCACCCGACACCCGTTTTCAGAATAGGTGACGTGCGGCAACGAAATTGCGCGAAACCACCCCAAACATGAGTTTTGGACCTAAAGTAGTGGATTGGGCATGTTCGTTGCGAAAAACGAAGAAATGGTTCCGGTGGCAAAAACTCGTGCTTTGTATGCACCCCGACACCCGTTTTCGGAATGGGTGACGTGTGATGTAGCTGAGGTGCCCGATCTTTCGGCGAGTAGAGATAATTCCAATTTGGCGGAAGATGACCCTTGCAATCCGACTACGACGAGCAAGCCCGAGGCGCCAATGCAATCGCTGAACCAACTCCCTGTGGTTACCGACCTTGCTGATGCGAGATCGGCCTGATCACGAAGATCGTTTCCTGTGCGCAATCGAAGAACGAACAAGAAAAAGATGCGAGCAATCTAATCTATTACTCGAGGGTGGAGTTCTGAATACACGAAGACAGCGCAGATTTGCGCGTGCTCGAGAGTAGCTAAAGCTAGATCTAAAACAAAACTCAAGAAATAAAGGAGGCACAGCTCCTGGATAAATAGAGAGGGGGCGCAGCCCCTAGGGGCGGCCAACCCTAGGTCGTCCATTATGGGCCGCAGTTGGGCTGGTCGTCTATTCTTCCGGACCTTCGTTCTTTAACAGCATGATGTAGTTCAATTCTCTTGCACGGGCCCGAGTCACTGGCCCAGGTGGAAGGGGTGGCGCCTGGACTGGTGAAGATGGCGCCTGGGCTGGAGAAGGTGCTGCTGGTGTAGATGTGCTCGTGTTGGTGTTGATGTCCTCATCATCCTCCCCTTCTTGAACTGAAGTCGTCCTCGACGGCAACTCCTCGTCTTCTCCCGCATACGGTTTCAAATCTGCAACATTAAAACTAGTGGAAACACCAAACTCCGCAGGCAGGTCAAGGGTATAAGCATTATCATTAATTTTGGTTAGTATCTTAAAAGGACCAGCAGCACGAGGCATCAATTTAGAACGGCGCAAAGTAGGAAAACGATCCTTTCTCAAATGCAACCAAACCATATCACCAGGTTCAAAAGTAACTAGTTTCCGGCCTTTACTACCAGTAATCTTATATTTAGCATTAGCAGCAGCAATGTTTTGTTGAGTTTGTTCATGGAGATTAATCATTTGTTCAACATGTGCAAGAGCATCTATGTGTGGGGCGTCCGCAGCATCAAGCGAAAACAAAGCAATAGGCACCCTAGGAATGTAACCATAAACAATTTGAAAAGGGCACATCTTTGTAGAAGAATGGGTTGCATGATTATAAGCAAACTCAACATGAGGCAAGCAATCCTCCCAACGTTTCAAATTTTTGTCTAAAACAGCCCTAAGCATGGTAGACAAAGTTCGATTAACTACCTCAGTTTGACCATCAGTCTGAGCGTGACAAGTGGTGCTAAATAGCAATTTAGTTCCCAATTTATTCCACAGAGATCTCCAAAAATGACTCAAAAACTTAGCATCACGATCCGAGACTATTGTATTGGGAATACCGTGCAAACGAATAATCTCTCTAAAAAACAATTCAGCAACATTGCTAGCATCATCAGTCTTATGACAAGGTATGAAATGAGCCATTTTGGAGAATCGATCAACAACCACAAAAATGCTATCCCTCCCCTTCTTAGTTCTAGGCAATCCCAAAACAAAATCCATCGAAATATCAATCCAAGGGGAAGTAGGAACAGGCAAAGGCATATACAAACCATGGTTGTTCAACCGTGACTTAGCTTTCTGACAAGTAGTGCAGCGTGCAACAAGGCGCTCAACATCAGCGCGCATCCGAGGCCAAAAAAAGTGGGCAGCCAACACCTCATGTGTCTTGTAGACGCCAAAGTGCCCCATGAGACCGCCTCCATGTGCTTCCTGTAACAACAAAAGACGAACCGAGCTAGCTGGAACACACAGCTTGTTAGCGCGAAACAGGAACCCATCCTGTAGGTGAAATTTGCCCCATGGTTCCCATTAATACAATGGCCAAAAGCATCTTTAAAATCAGCATCATCAACATATTGATCTTTCACAGTGTGCAAACCAAAGATTTTAAAATCTAACTGTGACAGCATGGTATAGCGACGAGACAAAGCATCAGCAATAACATTGTCCTTCCCGTTCTTGTGTTTAATAATGTAAGGAAAGGACTCAATGAATTCTACCCATTTAGCATGACGACGGTTCAGATTTGTTTGGGTACGAATATGTTTTAAAGCCTCATGATCAGAATGGATTATAAACTCACGATGCCAAAGATAGTGCTGCCATGTATGCAAAGTGCGCACTAAAGCGTAAAGCTCCTTATCATAAGTAGAATATTTCAGACTAGCACCGCTTAATTTTTCACTAAAATAAGCAACTGGTTTTCCTTCTTGTAACAAAACAGCACCTAGCCCAATACCGCTAGCATCGCATTCAAGCTCAAACACTTTATTAAAATCAGGCAATTGCAATAGGGGAGCTTGGGTTAACTTATCTTTCAAAGTGTTGAACGCTTCCTCCTGGGAATCACTCCAAGCAAATGGCACATCTTTCTTTGTAAGCTCATGTAGAGGCGCTGCAATGGAGCTAAAATCACGAACAAATCTGCGGTAGAAACCAGCAAGTCCAAGAAAGCTCCGAATGGTGTGACCGTCGTCGGTGTAGGCCACTCCCGAATGGCAGCAATCTTGCTGCTATCCACCTCAATGCCCTGTGGAGTAACAACATAACCAAGAAACGAGACACGTCGTGTACAAAAGATGCATTTTTCCATGTTAGCAAATAACTGGGCAGCACGCAATGCATCAAAAACAGCACTTAAATGTTCCAAATGCTCTTTCTTAGATTTGCTGTAAGTAGGAATATCATCAAAATAAACAACCACAAACAATCCTATGAAGGGCCTTAGAACTTCATTCATCACTCGCATAAAAGTGCTGGGAGCATTAGTCAATCCAAACGGCATAACCAACCATTCATATAAACCAAATTTCGTTTTAAAAGCCGTTTTCCATTCATCACCTAGTTTCATTCTAATCTGGTTGTAACCACTACGCAAATCAATCTTAGTGAAAATAATGGCACCACTAAGCTCATCTAGCATATCATCAAGGCGTGGTATAGGATATCGATAACGAATAGTGATGTTATTAATAGCACGACAGTCTACACACATACACCATGACCCATCTTTCTTGGGAACAAGTAACACAGGAACAGAGCAAGGGCTAAGAGACTCACGAATGTATCCCTTGTCAAGCAACGCCTGTACCTGGCGCTGAATCTCCTTCGTCTCATCCGGATTTGTACGGTACGGTGCGCGGTTCGGAAGCTGTGCGCCGGGAATGAGGTCGATCTGGTGCTCAATGCCACGAAGTGGTGGGAGACCCGGTTGTAAGTCTTTGGGAAAAACATCAGCGTACTCCTGCAAAAGGTTAGCAACCATAGGGGGAATAGCCAAAGATGGTGCATCATCAAGTGAAATGAGGACACTAGAGCATATAAGTGCATAGCATGGCAAATGAGCACCGTGTAGATCATCAAAATCAGCACGTGTAGCAAGTAAAACAGGAGCCTTCAACTTGATTTCAGAAGGAACAGAGGGCGATGGATCAAGTTGTTTAGCAGTTATAGCAGCTAGGGCAAGATCATCTTTAACAATTTGTTCAGGTGTCATTGGATGTATAATTATTTTCTGACCCTTAAAAATGAAAGAATAATGATTCGAACGACCATGATGCAAGCTATCAGTATCATATTGCCAAGGTCGACCAAGTAACAAAGAGCATGCTTCCATGGGAATAACATCACAATCAACAAAATCAGAATAAGCACCCATGGAGAAAGGAACGCGCACGGAACGTGTGATTTTTATTTTACCACCATCATTAAGCCATTGAATGTGATATGGGTTTGGATGCTTACGAGTGGGTAACGATAACTTTTCGACCAGCATGGTACTCGCCAAGTTGTTGCAACTGCCGCTGTCGATAATGATGCGAATTGACCGCTCCTGCACAACACCCTTTGTATGGAACAGAGTGTGTCGCTGATTCTTCTCGGGCAAAGCGACCTGTGTACTGAGAACACGCTGCACAACAAGACTTTCATACCTATCAGCGTCGCCCGGGTTGACATGTACCTCCGCTTTAGCTGCATGGTCAGTGGCAAGTAGTGCATGTTCAATTTCTTCAGAATCACTAGCGGAAGAGTACTCACCATCGTCACGAATGAGCAAAGTGCGCTTGTTTGGGCAGTCCCGAATCACATGGCCAAATCCTCTACAGCGATGACACTGAATATCCCGTGTACGACCTGTGGGTGGGGCAGTGCTGGCTGGTTTGGTTGTCTTCTCGCGTGGAGTAGTGGTGGATGTGGATGGCGCAGGGGGAACTGGTGCTGAGGTGGATGTCGAGCTTCGTCCTGCAAAAGGGTTAGAATATGGCTTCGAGCGGCGTCCCTGCACTTCACGTTCAGCTTTGCAAGCATATTCAAATAAAGTAGTCATATCATAATATTCCTTATAATCAAGTATATCTTGGATTTCGCGGTTTAAACCACCACGAAAACGTGCCATAGCAGCGTCGTTGTCCTCTAATATGCCACAACGAATCATACCTTTTTGTAACTCCTGGAAATAGTCCTCAACAGATTGAGAACCTTGCTGAAAACGCTGCATTTTATTAAGCAAATCACGAGCATAATACGAAGGCACAAATCGATGTCGCATCGCAGCTTTCAACTGATCCCAAGTGGTTGGAATGGTAGTGGGATGTTTTATTTTAAACTCACGCCACCAAATTAAAGCAAAATCAGTAAATTCACTAATAGCAGCTTTAACCTGAGAATGTGCAGCAATATCATGGCATGAAAATTTTTGTTCAACCTCTAACTCCCAATCAAGATATGCAGCAGGATCATATTTGCCATTAAAAGGTGGAATTTTAAATTTAATCTTAGAAAATAAGTCATTAGGGGGATGACGAACCACACGGCATGCACGACCACGGCGATCTCCATCTTCCCACTCAGCGTCACCGCCGTAGTCCTGCTCCATCTTTGTGGTCAACGCATCAAGGCGTGCCAGGATGGTGTCGAGTGTGGTGCGAGTCGCCGTTTGAGCAAGGTCAAGCTGGTTGAAACGCTCGGTCGTCGAAGTGACCGTTGAATCAAGCCGTTCATGCATCGTCCTAATGTCATCAGCAAGTCCATCAACTTGTCCCCTTATTTCCAGCAACTGGGCATCCACCGTGTCGTGTGCTCCTGCCATAGTTAGCGCAAACACCAAAAGAAGAAAAAAAACAACGACAAAAAACAGGGGTGTACTGCTCACAGTGGTGAACTGCAACCAACAGGTGGAACCGGTGAAAGATTGGATGAGCGATTGCCTGGAGAAACAGAAACCTACTCGTCGTAGAAATATGTGGGGTTCTGGGTAGGCTGCACTCAAGTCAATGATTAGCACAATCAAACAATAATGCAAAGTTGAATTATAGTGCAGAACACGAAACTATATTGCTGGCCACAAGTGCAAAAGACGGATGGAACTAGCAGAATGGCAGTACCGTAAATATTGTACTAGCGAGGCCACTAGTAGGAATCACAAGTGATTTTGTTTTTCTTTTTTTTTGTATGATTTTTTTGATATTTTTCTCAGCACAAGAAGCAACAAAATAGGAGCTAGACGAAGTTTCACCAAAAACAGAGATCAGATGTGGTCTACAGAAAATCAGGAACTTCTCTGAAAAGCGTGCGAGAACTTTGACGGATTTTTTTCTTTATTTTCCTGAATTTTTTTACAATTTTGTCGAAACCAAACAGACCGAAGGTGAGTTTGGCCGGCCTCAGAATGGTGTCAACTAGCTCCTGTAAAAATTTCAGATTTTTTGGACACCCGAGCGAAAAGTTATGCCCGGTTTAAGGAAGGTACCTCAAGTTATGTTTTCAAACGACCGGGATGAAACAACCGTATCCTTTCTCCTTCGTTGTTTTTTGTTTCTGTTTTTTTTACGTAACCGAAGGAGAAAAACAAGGAAACGATGTTGACTCGGTTTGTTTTTTTTCCGTTTTTTTTTCGTAACCGAAGGAGAAAAACAAGGAAACGGCCGTTGACTCGGTTTGTTTTTTCTGTTTTTTTTTACGTAACCGAAGGAGAAAAACAAGGAAACGATGTTGACTCGGTTTGTGGCGTGATCAAAGGGGAGATGGTGGCCGCGCTAGGGTTTGAATGGTGGAAGAACACAATGCAACCAGCAACAAATGACGCGAAAGCACACAAATTCAACAATGCAGATTATTGAAAGAAAGTGTGAGGCTCAAAAGGGTGTTGGGATAAGGTCTAACCTGAATTTTTATGTGGTTTTGTGGACTGTAGGAAAAAAAACACTCGATAAACTCACCGATCAACCTGGAAATCTGATACCAATTGATGTAGCTGAGGTGCCCGATCTTTCGGCGAGTAGAGATAATTCCGATTTGGCGGAAGATGACCCTTGCGATCCGACTACGACGAGCAAGCCCGAGGCGCCAATGCAATCGCTGAACCAACTCCCTGTGGTTACCGACCTTGCTGATGCGAGATCGGCCTGATCACGAAGATCGTTTCCTGTGCGCAATCGAAGAACGAACAAGAAAAAGATGCGAGCAATCTAATCTATTACTCGAGGGTGGAGTTCTGAATACACGAAGACAGCGCAGATTTGCGCGTGCTCGAGAGTAGCTAAAGCTAGATCTAAAACAAAACTCAAGAAATAAAGGAGGCGCAGCTCCTGGATAAATAGAGAGGGGGCGCAGCCCCTAGGGGCGGCCAACCCTAGGTCGTCCATTATGGGCCGCAGTTGGGCTGGTCGTCTATTCTTCCGGACCTTCGTTCTTTAACAGCATGATGTAGTTCAATTCTCTTGCACGGGCCCGAGTCACTGGCCCAGGTGGAAGGGGTGGCGCCTGGACTGGTGAAGATGGCGCCTGGGCTGGAGAAGGTGCTGCTGGTGTAGATGTGCTCGTGTTGGTGTTGATGTCCTCATCAACGTGCGACAACGAAATTGCGTGAAACCACCCCAAACATGAGTTTTGGATCTAAAGTAGTGGATTGGGCATGTTCGTTGCGAAAAACGAAGAAATGGTTCCGGTGGCAAAAACTCGTGCTTTGTATGCACCCGACACCCGTTTTCGGAATGGGTGACGTGCGACAACGAAATTGCGCGAAACCACCCCAAACATGAGTTTTGGACCTAAAGTAGTGGATTGGGCATGTTCGTTGCGAAAAACGAAGAAATGGTTCCGGTGGTAAAAACTCGTGCTTTGTATGCACCCCGACACCCGTTTTCGGAATGGGTGACGTGCGACAACGAAATTGCGCGAAACCACCCCAAACATGAGTTTTGGACTAAAGTAGTGGATTGGGCATGTTCGTTGCGAAAAACGAAGAAATGGTTCCGGTGGCAAAAACTCGTGCTTTGTATGCACCCCGACACCCGTTTTCGGAATGGGTGACGTGCGACAACGAAATTGCGCGAAACCACCCCAAACATGAGTTTTGGACCTAAAGTAGTGGATTGGGCATGTTCGTTGCGAAAAACGAAGAAATGGTTCCGGTGGAATGGGTGACGTGCGACAACGAAATTGCGCGAAACCACCCCAAACATGAGTTTTGGACCTAAAGTAGTGGATTGGGCATGTTCGTTGCGAAAAAACGAAGAAATGGTTCCGGTGGCAAAAACTCGTGCTTTGTATGCACCCGACACCCGTTTTCGGAATGGGTGACGTGCGGCAACGAAATTGCGCGAAACCACACCAAACATGAGTTTTGGACCTAAAGTAGTGGATTGGGCATGTTCGTTGCGAAAAACGAAGAAATGGTTCCGGTGGCAAAAACTCGTGCTTTGTATGCACCCCGACAACCGTTTTCAGAATGGGTGACGTGCGGCAACGAAATTGCGCGAAACCACCCCAACACATGAGTTTTGGACCTAAAGTAGTGGATTGGGCATGTTCGTTGCGAAAAACGAAGAAATGGTTCCGGTGGCAAAAACTCGTGCTTTGTATGCACCCCGACACCCGTTTTCGGAATGGGTGACGTGCGGCAACGAAATTGCGCGAAACCACCCCAAACATTAGTTTTGGACCTAAAGTAGTGGATTGGGCATGTTCGTTGCGAAAAACGAAGAAATGGTTCCGGTGGCAAAAACTCGTGCTTTGTATGCACCCCGACACCCGTTTTCGGAATGGGTGACGTGCGACAACGAAATTGCGCGAAACCACCCCAAACATGAGTTTTGGACTAAAGTAGTGGATTGGGCATGTTCGTTGCGAAAAACGAAGAAATGGTTCCGGTGGCAAAAACTCGTGCTTTGTATGCACCCCGACAACCGTTTTCGGAATGGGTGACGTGCGACAACGAAATTGCGCGAAACCACCCCAAACATGAGTTTTGGACCTAAAGTAGTGGATTGGGCATGTTCGTTGCGAAAAACGAAGAAATGGTTCCGGTGGCAAAAACTCGTGCTTTGTATGCACCCCGACACCCGTTTTCGGAATGGGTGACGTGCGACAACTAAATTGCGCGAAACCACCCCAAACATGAGTTTTGGACCTAAAGTAGTGGATTGGGCATGTTCGTTGCGAAAAACGAAGAAATGGTTCCGGTGGCAAAAACTCGTGCTTTGTATGCACCCGACACCCGTTTTCGGAATGGGTGACGTGCGGCAACGAAATTGCGCGAAACCACCCCAAACATTAGTTTTGGACCTAAAGTAGTGGATTGGGCATGTTCGTTGCGAAAAACGAAGAAATGGTTCCGGTGGCAAAAACTCGTGCTTTGTATGCACCCGACACCCGTTTTCGGAATGGGTGACGTGCGGCAACGAAATTGCGCGAAACCACACCAAACATGAGTTTTGGACCTAAAGTAGTGGATTGGGCATGTTCGTTGCGAAAAATGAAGAAATGGTTCCGGTGGCAAAAACTCGTGCTTTGTATGCACCCCGACAACCGTTTTCAGAATGGGTGACGTGCGGCAACGAAATTGCGCGAAACCACCCCAACACGTGAGTTTTGGACCTAAAGTAGTGGATTGGGCATGTTCGTTGCGAAAAACGAAGAAATGGTTCCGGTGGCAAAAACTCGTGCTTTGTATGCACCCCGACACCCGTTTTCGGAATGGGTGACGTGCGGCAACGAAATTGCGCGAAACCACCCCAAACATTAGTTTTGGACCTAAAGTAGTGGATTGGGCATGTTCGTTGCGTAAAACGAAGAAATGGATCCGGTGGCAAAAACTCGTGCTTTGTATGCACCCGACACCCGTTTTCGGAATGGGTGACGTGCGACAACGAAATTGCGCGAAACCACCTCAAACATGAGTTTTGGACCTAAAGTAGTGGATTGGGCATGTTCGTTGCGAAAAACGAAGAAATGGTTCCGGTGGCAAAAACTCGTGCTTAGTATGCACCCGACACCCGTTTTCGGAATGGGTGACGTGCGACAACGAAATTGCGCGAAACCACCCCAAACATGAGTTTTGGACTAAAGTAGTGGATTGGGCATGTTCGTTGCGAAAAACGAAGAAATGGTTCCGGTGGCAAAAACTCGTGCTTTGTATGCACCCCGACAACCGTTTTCGGAATGGGTGACGTGCGACAACGAAATTGCGCGAAACCACCCCAAACATGAGTTTTGGACCTAAAGTAGTGGATTGGGCATGTTCGTTGCGAAAAACGAAGAAATGGTTCCGGTGGCAAAAACTCGTGCTTTGTATGCACCCCGACACCCGTTTTCGGAATGGGTGACGTGCGACAACGAAATTGCGCGAAACCACCCCAAACATGAGTTTTGGACCTAAAGTAGTGGATTGGGCATGTTCGTTGCGAAAAACGAAGAAATGGTTCCGGTGGCAAAAACTCGTGCTTTGTATGCACCCGACACCCGTTTTCGGAATGGGTGACGTGCGGCAACGAAATTGCGCGAAACCACCCCAAACATTAGTTTTGGACCTAAAGTAGTGGATTGGGCATGTTCGTTGCGAAAAACGAAGAAATGGTTCCGGTGGCAAAAACTCGTGCTTTGTATGCACCCGACACCCGTTTTCGGAATGGGTGACGTGCGGCAACGAAATTGCGCGAAACCACACCAAACATGAGTTTTGGACCTAAAGTAGTGGATTGGGCATGTTCGTTGCGAAAAACAAAGAAATGGTTCCGGTGGCAAAAACTCGTGCTTTGTATGCACCCCGACAACCGTTTTCAGAATGGGTGACGTGCGGCAACGAAATTGCGCGAAACCACCCCAACACGTGAGTTTTGGACCTAAAGTAGTGGATTGGGCATGTTCGTTGCGAAAAACGAAGAAATGGTTCCGGTGGCAAAAACTCGTGCTTTGTATGCACCCCGACGCCCGTTTTCGGAATGGGTGACGTGCGGCAACGAAATTGCGCGAAACCACCCCAAACATTAGTTTTGGACCTAAAGTAGTGGATTGGGCATGTTCGTTGCGTAAAACGAAGAAATGGTTCCGGTGGCAAAAACTCGTGCTTTGTATGCACCCGACACCCGTTTTCGGAATGGGTGACGTGCGACAACGAAATTGCGCGAAACCACCTCAAACATGAGTTTTGGACCTAAAGTAGTGGATTGGGCATGTTCGTTGCGAAAAACGAAGAAATGGTTCCGGTGGCAAAAACTCGTGCTTAGTATGCACCCGACACCCGTTTTCGGAATGGGTGACGTGCGACAACGAAATTGCGCGAAACCACCCCAAACATGAGTTTTGGACCTAAAGTAGTGGATTGGGCATGTTCGTTGCGAAAAACGAAGAAATGGTTCCGGTGGCAAAAACTCGTGCTTTGTATGCACCCCGACACCCGTTTTCGGAATGGGTGACGTGCGACAACGAAATTGCGCGAAACGACCCCAAACATGAGTTTTGGACTAAAGTAGTGGATTGGGCATGTTCGTTGCGAAAAACGAAGAAATGGTTCCGGTGGCAAAAACTCGTGCTTTGTATGCACCCCGACACCCGTTTTCGGAATGGGTGACGTGCGACAACGAAATTGCGCGAAACCACCCCAAACATGAGTTTTGGACCTAAAGTAGTGGATTGGGCATGTTCGTTGCGAAAAACGAAGAAATGGTTCCGGTGGCAAAAACTCGTGCTTTGTATGCACCCGACACCCGTTTTCGGAATGGGTGACGTGCGGCAACGAAATTGCGCGAAACCACCCCAAACATGAGTTTTGGACCTAAAGTAGTGGATTGGGCATGGTCGTTGCGAAAAACGAAGAAATGGTTCCGGTGGCAAAAACTCGTGCTTTGTATGCACCCGACACCCGTTTTCGGAATGGGTGACGTGCGGCAACGAAATTGCGCGAAACCACACCAAACATGAGTTTTGGACCTAAAGTAGTGGATTGGGCATGTTCGTTGCGAAAAACGAAGAAATGGTTCCGGTGGCAAAAACTCATGCTTTGTATGCACCCCGACAACCGTTTTCGGAATGGGTGACGTGCGGCAACGAAATTGCGCGAAACCACCCCAACACATGAGTTTTGGACCTAAAGTAGTGGATTGGGCATGTTCGTTGCGAAAAACGAAGAAATGGTTCCGGTGGCAAAAACTCGTGCTTTGTATGCACCCTGACACCCGTTTTCGGAATGGGTGACGTGCGGCAACGAAATTGCGCGAAACCACCCCAAACATTAGTTTTGGACCTAAAGTAGTGGATTGGGCATGTTCGTTGCGAAAAACGAAGAAATGGTTCCGGTGGCAAAAACTCGTGCTTTGAATGCACCCCGACACCCGTTTTCGGAATGGGTGACGTGCGACAACGAAATTGCGCGAAACCACCCCAAACATGAGTTTTGGACTAAAGTAGTGGATTGGGCATGTTCGTTGCGAAAAACGAAGAAATGGTTCCGGTGGCAAAAACTCGTGCTTTGTATGCACCTCGACAACCGTTTTCGGAATGGGTGACGTGCGACAACGAAATTGCGTGAAACCACCCCAAACATGAGTTTTGGACCTAAAGTAGTGGATTGGGCATGTTCGTTGCGAAAAACGAAGAAATGGTTCCGGTGGCAAAAACTCGTGCTTTGTATGCACCCCGACACCCGTTTTCGGAATGGGTGACGTGCGACAACGAAATTGCGCGAAACCACCCCAAACATGAGTTTTGGACTAAAGTAGTGGATTGGGCATGTTCGTTGCGAAAAACGAAGAAATGGTTCCGGTGGCAAAAACTCGTGCTTTGTATGCACCCCGACACCCGTTTTCGGAATGGGTGACGTGCGACAACGAAATTGCGCGAAACCACCCCAAACATGAGTTTTGGACCTAAAGTAGTGGATTGGGCATGTTCGTTGCGAAAAACGAAGAAATGGTTCCGGTGGCAAAAACTCGTGCTTTGTATGCACCCCGACACCCGTTTTTGGAATGGGTGACGTGCGACAACGAAATTGCGCGAAACCACCCCAAACATGAGTTTTGGACCTAAAGTAGTGGATTGGACATGTTCGTTGCGAAAAACGAAGAAATGGTTCCGGTGGCAAAAACTCGTGCTTTGTATGCACCCGACACCCGTTTTCGGAATGGGTGACGTGCGGCAACGAAAACGCGCGAAACCACCCCAAACATTAGTTTTGGACCTAAAGTAGTGGATTGGGCATGGTCGTTGCGAAAAACGAAGAAATGGTTCCGGTGGCAAAAACTCGTGCTTTGTATGCACCCGACACCCGTTTTCGGAATGGGTGACGTGCGGCAACGAAATTGCGCGAAACCACACCAAACATGAGTTTTGGACCTAAAGTAGTGGATTGGGCATGTTCGTTGCGAAAAACGAAGAAATGGTTCCGGTGGCAAAAACTCGTGCTTTGTATGCACCCCGACAACCGTTTTCAGAATGGGTGACGTGCGGCAACGAAATTGCGCGAAACCACCCCAACACATGAGTTTTGGACCTAAAGTAGTGGATTGGGCATGTTCGTTGCGAAAAACGAAGAAATGGTTCCGGTGGCAAAAACTCGTGCTTTGTATGCACCCCGACACCCGTTTTCGGAATGGGTGACGTGCGGCAACGAAATTGCGCGAAACCACCCCAAACATTAGTTTTGGACCTAAAGTAGTGGATTGGGCATGTTCGTTGCGAAAAACGAAGAAATGGTTCCGGTGGCAAAAACTCGTGCTTTGTATGCACCCCGACACCCGTTTTCGGAATGGGTGACGTGCGACAACGAAATTGCGCGAAACCACCCCAAACATGAGTTTTGGACTAAAGTAGTGGATTGGGCATGTTCGTTGCGAAAAACGAAGAAATGGTTCCGGTGGCAAAAACTCGTGCTTTGTATGCACCCCGACAACCGTTTTCGGAATGGGTGACGTGCGACAACGAAATTGCGCGAAACCACCCCAAACATGAGTTTTGGACCTAAAGTAGTGGATTGGGCATGTTCGTTGCGAAAAACGAAGAAATGGTTCCGGTGGCAAAAACTCGTGCTTTGTATGCACCCCGACACCCGTTTTTGGAATGGGTGACGTGCGACAACGAAATTGCGCGAAACCACCCCAAACATGAGTTTTGGACCTAAAGTAGTGGATTGGGCATGTTCGTTGCGAAAAACGAAGAAATGGTTCCGGTGGCAAAAACTCGTGCTTTGTATGCACCCGACACCCGTTTTCGGAATGGGTGACGTGCGGCAACGAAATTGCGCGAAACCACCCCAAACATTAGTTTTGGACCTAAAGTAGTGGATTGGGCATGGTCGTTGCGAAAAACGAAGAAATGGTTCCGGTGGCAAAAACTCGTCCTTTGTATGCACCCGACACCCGTTTTCGGAATGGGTGACGTGCGGCAACGAAATTGCGCGAAACCACACCAAACATGAGTTTTGGACCTAAAGTAGTGGATTGGGCATGTTCGTTGCGAAAAACGAAGAAATGGTTCCGGTGGCAAAAACTCGTGCTTTGTATGCACCCCGACAACCGTTTTCAGAATGGGTGACGTGCGGCAACGAAATTGCGCGAAACCACCCCAACACATGAGTTTTGGACCTAAAGTAGTGGATTGGGCATGTTCGTTGCGAAAAACGAAGAAATGGTTCCGGTGGCAAAAACTCGTGCTTTGTATGCACCCCGACACCCGTTTTCGGAATGGGTGACGTGCGGCAACGAAATTGCGCGAAACCACCCCAAACATTAGTTTTGGACCTAAAGTAGTGGATTGGGCATGTTCGTTGCGAAAAACGAAGAAATGGTTCCGGTGGCAAAAACTCGTGCTTTGTATGCACCCCGACACCCGTTTTCGGAATGGGTGACGTGCGACAACGAAATTGCGCGAAACCACCCCAAACATGAGTTTTGGACTAAAGTAGTGGATTGGGCATGTTCGTTGCGAAAAAACGAAGAAATGGTTCCGGTGGCAAAAACTCGTGCTTTGTATGCACCCCGACAACCGTTTTCGGAATGGGTGACGTGCGACAACGAAATTGCGCGAAACCACCCCAAACATGAGTTTTGGACCTAAAGTAGTGGATTGGGCATGTTCGTTGCGAAAAACGAAGAAATGGTTCCGGTGGCAAAAACTCGTGCTTTGTATGCACCCCGACACCCGTTTTCGGAATGGGTGACGTGCGACAACGAAATTGCGCGAAACCACCCCAAACATGAGTTTTGGACCTAAAGTAGTGGATTGGGCATGTTCGTTGCGAAAAACGAAGAAATGGTTCCGGTGGCAAAAACTCGTGCTTTGTATGCACCCGACACCCGTTTTCGGAATGGGTGACGTGCGGCAACGAAATTGCGCGAAACCACCCCAAACATTAGTTTTGGACCTAAAGTAGTGGATTGGGCATGTTCGTTGCGAAAAACGAAGAAATGGTTCCGGTGGCAAAAACTCGTGCTTTGTATGCACCCGACACCCGTTTTCGGAATGGGTGACGTGCGGCAACGAAATTGCGCGAAACCACACCAAACATGAGTTTTGGACCTAAAGTAGTGGATTGGGCATGTTCGTTGCGAAAAACGAAGAAATGGTTCCGGTGGCAAAAACTCGTGCTTTGTATGCACCCCGACAATCGTTTTCGGAATGGGTGACGTGCGGCAACGAAATTGCGCGAAACCACCCCAACACATGAGTTTTGGACCTAAAGTAGTGGATTGGGCATGTTCGTTGCGAAAAACGAAGAAATGGTTCCGGTGGCAAAAACTCGTGCTTTGTAGGCACCCCGACACCCGTTTTCGGAATGGGTGACGTGCGACAACGAAATTGCGCGAAACCACCCCAAACATGAGTTTTGGACCTAAAGTAGTGGATTGGGCATGTTCGTTGCGAAAAACGAAGAAATGGTTCCGGTGGCAAAAACTCGTGCTTTGTATGCACCCGTCACCCGTTTTCGGAATGGGTGACGTGCGACGACGAAACTGCGCGAAACCACCCCAAACATGAGTTTTGGACCTAAAGTAGTGGATTGGGCATGTTCGTTGCGAAAAACGAAGAAATGGTTCCGGTGGCAAAAACTCGTGCTTTGTATGCACCCCGGCACCCGTTTTCAGAATGGGTGACATGCGGCAACGAAATTGCGCGAAACCACCTCAAACATGAGTTTTGGACCTAAAGTAGTGGATTGGGCATGTTCGTTGCAAAAACGAAGAAATGGTTCCGGTGGCAAAAACTCGTGCTTTGTATGCACCCCGACATCCGTTTTCGGAATGGGTGACGTGCGGCAACGAAATTACGCGAAACCACCCCAAACATGAGTTTTGGACCTAAAGTAGTGGATTGGGCATGTTCGTTGCGAAAAACGAAGAAATGGTTCCGGTGGCAAAAACTCGTGCTTTGTATGCACCCCGACACCCGTTTTCGGAATGGGTGACGTGCGACAACGAAATTGCGCGAAACCACCCCAAACATGAGTTTTGGACCTAAAGTAGTGGATTGGGCATGTTCGTTGCGAAAAACGAAGAAATGGTTCCGGTGGCAAAAACTCGTGCTTTGTATGCACCCCGACACCCGTTTTCGGAATGGGTGACGTGCGACAACGAAATTGCGCGAAACCACCCCAAACATGAGTTTTGGACCTAAAGTAGTGGATTGGGCATGTTCGTTGCGAAAAACGAAGAAATGGTTCCGGTGGCAAAAACTCGTGCTTTGTATGCACCCGACACCCGTTTTCGGAATGGGTGACGTGCGGCAACGAAATTGCGTGAAACCACCCCAAACATTAGTTTTGGACCTAAAGTAGTGGATTGGGCATGTTCGTTGCGAAAAACGAAGAAATGGTTCCGGTGGCAAAAACTCGTGCTTTGTATGCACCCGACACCCGTTTTCGGAATGGGTGACGTGCAGCAACGAAATTGCGCGAAACCACACCAAACATGAGTTTTGGACCTAAAGTAGTGGATTGGGCATGTTCGTTGCGAAAAACGAAGAAATGGTTCCGGTGGCAAAAACTCGTGCTTTGTATGCACCCCGACAACCGTTTTCCGAATGGGTGACGTGCGGCAACGAAATTGCGCGAAACCACCCCAACACATGAGTTTTGGACCTAAAGTAGTGGATTGGGCATGTTCGTTGCGAAAAACGAAGAAATGGTTCCGGTGGCAAAAACTCGTGCTTTGTATGCACCCCGACACCCGTTTTCGGAATGGGTGACGTGCGGCAACGAAATTGCCGAAACCACCCCAAACATTAGTTTTGGACCTAAAGTAGTGGATTGGGCATGTTCGTTGCGAAAAACGAAGAAATGGTTCCGGTGGCAAAAACTCGTGCTTTGTATGCACCCAACACCCGTTTTCGGAATGGGTGACGTGCGGCAACGAAATTGCGCGAAACCACCTCAAACATGAGTTTTGGACCTAAAGTAGTGGATTGGGCATGTTCGTTGCAAAAACGAAGAAATGGTTCCGGTGGCAAAAACTCGTGCTTTGTATGCACCCCGACACCCGTTTTCGGAATGGGTGACGTGCGGCAACGAAATTGCGCGAAACCACCCCAAACTTGAGTTTTGGACCTAAAGTAGTGGATTGGGCATGTTCGTTGCGAAAAACGAAGAAATGGTTCCCTTGGCAAAAACTCGTGCTTTGTATGCACCCCGACACCCGTTTTCGGAATGGGTGACGTGCGGCAACGAAATTGTGCGAAACCACCCAAACATGAGTTTTGGACCTAAAGTAGTGGATTGGGCATGTTCGTTGCGAAAAACGAAGAAATGGTTCTGGTGGCAAAAACTCGTGCTTTGTATGCACCCGACACCCGTTTTCGGAATGGGTGACGTGCGGCAACGAAATTGCGCGAAACCACCCCAAACATGAGTTTTGGACCTAAAGTAGTGGATTGGGCATGTTCGTTGCGAAAAACGAAGAAATGGTTCCGGTGGCAAAAACTCGTGCTTTGTATGCACCCCGACACCCGTTTTCGGAATGGGTGACGTGCGGCAACGAAATTGCGCGAAACCACCCCAAACTTGAGTTTTGGACCTAAAGTAGTGGATTGGGCATGTTCGTTGCGAAAAACGAAGAAATGGTTCCGTTGGCAAAAACTCGTGCTTTGTATGCACCCCGACACCCGTTTTCGGAATGGGTGACGTGCGGCAACGAAATTGTGCGAAACCACCCAAACATGAGTTTTGGACCTAAAGTAGTGGATTGGGCATGTTCGTTGCGAAAAACGAAGAAATGGTTCTGGTGGCAAAAACTCGTGCTTTGTATGCACCCGACACCCGTTTTCGGAATGGGTGACGTGCGGCAACGAAATTGCGCGAAACCACCCCAAACATGAGTTTTGGACCTAAAGTAGTGGATTGGGCATGTTCGTTGCGAAAAACGAAGAAATGGTTCCGGTGGCAAAAACTCGTGCTTTGTATGCACCCCGACAATCGTTTTCGGAATGGGTGACGTGCGGCAACGAAATTGCGCGAAACCACCCCAACACATGAGTTTTGGACCTAAAGTAGTGGATTGGGCATGTTCGTTGCGAAAAACGAAGAAATGGTTCCGGTGGCAAAAACTCGTGCTTTGTATGCACCCCGACACCCGTTTTCGGAATGGGTGACGTGCGACAACGAAATTGCGCGAAACCACCCCAAACATGAGTTTTGGACCTAAAGTAGTGGATTGGGCATGTTCGTTGCGAAAAACGAAGGAATGGTTCCGGTGGCAAAAACTCGTGCTTTGTATGCACCCGTCACCCGTTTTCGGAATGGGTGACGTGCGACGACGAAATTGCGCGAAACCACCCCAAACATGAGTTTTGGACCTAAAGTAGTGGATTGGGCATGTTCGTTGCGAAAAACGAAGAAATGGTTCCGGCGGCAAAAACTCGTGCTTTGTATGCACCCCGGCAACCGTTTTCAGAATGGGTGACATGCGGCAACGAAATTGCGCGAAACCACCTCAAACATGAGTTTTGGACCTAAAGTAGTGGATTGGGCATGTTCGTTGCAAAAACGAAGAAATGGTTCCGGTGGCAAAAACTCGTGCTTTGTATGCACCCCGACACCCGTTTTCGGAATGGGTGACGTGCGGCAACGAAATTGCGCGAAACCACCCCAAACATGAGTTTTGGACCTAAAGTAGTGGATTGAGCATGTTCGTTGCGAAAAACGAAGAAATGGTTCCGGTGGCAAAAACTCGTGCTTTGTATGCACCCCGACACCCGTTTTCGGAATGGGTGACGTGCGACAACGAAATTGCGCGAAACCACCCCAAACATGAGTTTTGGACCTAAAGTAGTGGATTGGGCATGTTCGTTGCGAAAAACGAAGAAATGGTTCCGGTGGCAAAAACTCGTGCTTTGTATGCACCCCGACACCCGTTTTCGGAATGGGTGACGTGCGACAACGAAATTGCGCGAAACCACCCCAAACATGAGTTTTGGACCTAAAGTAGTGGATTGGGCATGTTCGTTGCGAAAAACGAAGAAATGGTTCCGGTGGCAAAAACTCGTGCTTTGTATGCACCCGACACCCGTTTTCGGAATGGGTGACGTGCGGCAACGAAATTGTGCGAAACCACCCCAAACATTAGTTTTGGACCTAAAGTAGTGGATTGGGCATTTTCGTTGCGAAAAACGAAGAAATGGTTCCGGTGGCAAAAACTCGTGCTTTGTATGCACCTGACACCCGTTTTCGGAATGGGTGACGTGCGGCAACGAAATTGCGCGAAACCACACCAAACATGAGTTTTGGACCTAAAGTACCTTGGGCATGTTCGTTGCGAAAAACGAAGAAATGGTTCCGGTGGCAAAAACTCGTGCTTTGTATGCACCCCGACAACCGTTTTCAGAATGGGTGACGTGCGGCAACGAAATTGCGCGAAACCACCCAACACATGAGTTTTGGACCAAAAGTAGTGGATTGGGCATGTTCGTTGCGAAAAACGAAGAAATGGTTCCGGCGGCAAAAACTCGTGCTTTGTATGCACCCCGGCAACCGTTTTCGGAATGGGTGACGTGCGGCTACGAAATTGCGCGAAACCACCTCAAACATTAGTTTTGGACCTAAAGTAGTGGATTGGGCATGTTCGTTGCGAAAAACGAAGAAATGGTTCCGGTGGCAAAACTCGTGCTTTGTATGCACCCGACACCCGTTTTCGGAATGGGTGACGTGCGACAACGAAATTGCGCGAAACCACCTCAAACATGAGTTTTGGACCTAAAGTAGTGGATTGGGCATGTTCGTTGCGAAAAACGAAGAAATGGTTCCGGTGGCAAAAACTCGTGCTTTGTATGCACCCCGACAATCGTTTTCGGAATGGGTGACGTGCGGCAACGAAATTGCGCGAAACCACCCCAACACATGAGTTTTGGACCTAAAGTAGTGGATTGGGCATGTTCGTTGCGAAAAACGAAGAAATGGTTCCGGTGGCAAAAACTCGTGCTTTGTATGCACCCCGACACCCGTTTTCGGAATGGGTGACGTGCGACAACGAAATTGCGCGAAACCACCCCAAACATGAGTTTTGGACCTAAAGTAGTGGATTGGGCATGTTCGTTGCGAAAAACGAAGAAATGGTTCCGGTGGCAAAAACTCGTGCTTTGTATGCACCCGTCACCCGTTTTCGGAATGGGTGACGTGCGACGACGAAATTGCGCGAAACCACCCCAAACATGAGTTTTGGACCTAAAGTAGTGGATTGGGCATGTTCGTTGCGAAAAACGAAGAAATGGTTCCGGTGGCAAAAACTCGTGCTTTGTATGCACCCCGGCAACCGTTTTCAGAATGGGTGACATGCGGCAACGAAATTGCGCGAAACCACCTCAAACATGAGTTTTGGACCTAAAGTAGTGGATTGGGCATGTTCGTTGCAAAAACGAAGAAATGGTTCCGGTGGCAAAAACTCGTGCTTTGTATGCACCCCGACATCCGTTTTCGGAATGGGTGACGTGCGGCAACGAAATTGCGCGAAACCACCCCAAACATGAGTTTTGGACCTAAAGTAGTGGATTGGGCATGTTCGTTGCGAAAAACGAAGAAATGGTTCCGGTGGCAAAAACTCGTGCTTTGTATGCACCCCGACACCCGTTTTCGGAATGGGTGACGTGCGACAACGAAATTGCGCGAAACCACCCCAAACATGAGTTTTAGACCTAAAGTAGTGGATTGGGCATGTTCGTTGCGAAAAACGAAGAAATGGTTCCGGTGGCAAAAACTCGTGCTTTGTATGCACCCCGACACCCGTTTTCGGAATGGGTGACGTGCGACAACGAAATTGCGCGAAACCACCCCAAACATGAGTTTTGGACCTAAAGTAGTGGATTGGGCATGTTCGTTGAGAAAAACGAAGAAATGGTTCCGGTGGCAAAAACTCGTGCTTTGTATGCACCCCGACAACCGTTTTCAGAATGGGTGACGTGCGGCAACGAAATTGCGCGAAACCACCCCAACACATGAGTTTTGGACCTAAAGTAGTGGATTGGGCATGTTCGTTGAGAAAAACGAAGAAATGGTTCCGGTGGCAAAAACTCGTGCTTTGTATGCACCCGACACCCGTTTTCGGAATGGGTGACGTGCGGCAACGAAATTGCGCGAAACCACCCCAACACATGAGTTTTGGACCTAAAGTAGTGGATTGTGCATGTTCGTTGCGAAAAACGAAGAAATGGTTCCGGTGGCAAAAACTTGTGCTTTGTATGCACCCGACACCCGTTTTCGGAATGGGTGACGTGCGGCAACGAAATTGCGCTAAACCACACCAAACATGAGTTTTGGACCTAAAGTAGTGGATTGGGCATGTTCGTTGAGAAAAAACGAAGAAATGGTTCCGGTGGCAAAAACTCGTGCTTTGTATGCACCCCGACAACCGTTTTCAGAATGGGTGACCTGCGGCAACGAAATTGCGCGAAACCACCCCAACACATGAGTTTTGGAACTAAAGTAGTGGATTGGGCATGTTCGTTGCGAAAAACGAAGAAATGGTTCCGGTGGCAAAAACTCGTGCTTTGTATGCACCCCGACACCCGTTTTCGGAATGGGTGACGTGCGGCAACGAAATTGCGCGAAACCACCCCAAACATTAGTTTTGGACCTAAAGTAGTGGATTGGGCATGTTCGTTGCGAAAAACGAAGAAATGGTTACTGTGGCAAAAACTAGTGCTTTGTATGCACCCGACACCCGTTTTCGGAATGGGTGACGTGCGACAACGAAATTGCGCGAAACCACCTCAAACATGAGTTTTGGACCTAAAGTAGTGGATTGGGCATGTTCGTTGCGAAAAACGAAGAAATGGTTCCGGTGGCAAAAACTCGTGCTTTGTATGCACCCCGACAATCGTTTTCGGAATGGGTGACGTGCGGCAACGAAATTGCGCGAAACCACCCCAACACATGAGTTTTGGACCTAAAGTAGTGGATTGGGCATGTTCGTTGCGAAAAACGAAGAAATGGTTCCGGTGGCAAAAACTCGTGCTTTGTATGCACCCCGACACCCGTTTTCGGAATGGGTGACGTGCGACAAAGAAATTGCGCGAAACCACCCCAAACATGAGTTTTGGACCTAAAGTAGTGGATTGGGCATGTTCGTTGAGAAAAACAAAGAAATGGTTCCGGTGGCAAAAACTCGTGCTTTGTATGCACCCGACACCCGTTTTCGGAATGGGTGACGTGCGGCAACGAAATTGCGCGAAACCACCCCAACACATGAGTTTTGGACCTAAAGTAGTGGATTGGGCATGTTCGTTGCGAAAAACGAAGAAATGGTTCCTGTGGCAAAAACTCGTGCTTTGTAAGCACTCCGACACCCGTTTTCGGAATGGGTGACGTGCGGCAACGAAATTGCACGAAACCACCCCAACACATGAGTTTTGGACCTCAAGTAGTGGATTGGGCATGTTCGTTGCGAAAAACGAAGAAATGGTTCCGGTGGCAAAAACTCGTGCTTTGTATGCACCCCGACACCCGTTTTCGGAATGGGTGACGTGCGGCAACGAAATTGCGCGAAACCACCCCAAACATTAGTTTTGGACCTAAAGTAGTGGATTGGGCATGTTCGTTGCGAAAAAACGAAGAAATGGTTCCGGTGGCAAAAACTCGTGCTTTGTATGCACCCGACACCCGTTTTCGGAATGGGTGACGTGCGACAACAAAATTGCGCGAAACCACCTCAAACATGAGTTTTGGACCTAAAGTAGTGGATTGGGCATGTTCATTGCGAAAAACGAAGAAATGGTTCCGGTGGCAAAAACTCGTGCTTTGTATGCACCCCGACAATCGTTTTCGGAATGGGTGACGTGCGGCAACGAAATTGCGCGAAACCACCCCAACACATGAGTTTTGGACCTAAAGTAGTGGATTGGGCATGTTCGTTGCGAAAAAACGAAGAAATGGTTCCGGTGGCAAAAACTCGTGCTTTGTATGCACCCCGACAACCGTTTTCAGAATGGGTGACGTGCGGCAACGAAATTGCGCGAAACCACCTCAAACATGAGTTTTGGACCTAAAGTAGTGGATTGGGCATGTTCGTTGCAAAAACAAAGAAATGGTTCCGGTGGCAAAAACTCGTGCTTTGTATGCACCCGTCACCCGTTTTCGGAATGGGTGACGTGCGACGACGAAATTGCGCGAAACCACCCCAAACATGAGTTTTGGACCTAAAGTAGTGGATTGGGCATGTTCGTTGCGAAAAACGAAGAAATGGTTCCGGTGGCAAAAACTCGTGCTTTGTATGCACCCCGGCAACCGTTTTCAGAATGGGTGACATGCGGCAACGAAATTGCGCGAAACCACCTCAAACATGAGTTTTGGACCTAAAGTAGTGGATTGGGCATGTTCGTTGCAAAAACGAAGAAATGGTTCCGGTGGCAAAAACTCGTGCTTTGTATGCACCCCGACACCCGTTTTCGGAATGGGTGACGTGCGGCAACGAAATTGCGCGAAACCACCCCAAACATGAGTTTTAGACCTAAAGTAGTGGATTGGGCATGTTCGTTGCGAAAAACGAAGAAATGGTTCCGGTGGCAAAAACTCGTGCTTTGTATGCACCCCGACACCCGTTTTCGGAATGGGTGACGTGCGACAACGAAATTGCGCGAAACCACCCCAAACATGAGTTTTGGACCTAAAGTAGTGGATTGGGCATGTTCGTTGCGAAAAACGAAGAAATGGTTCCGGCGGCAAAAACTCGTGCTTTGTATGCACCCCGGCAACCATTTTCAGAATGGGTGACATGCGGCAACGAAATTGCGCGAAACCACCTCAAACATGAGTTTTGGACCTAAAGTAGTGGATTGGGCATGTTCGTTGCAAAAACGAAGAAATGGTTCCGGTGGCAAAAACTCGTGCTTTGTATGCACCCCGACACCCGTTTTCGGAATGGGTGACGTGCGGCAACGAAATTGCGCGAAACCACCCCAAACATGAGTTTTGGACCTAAAGTAGTGGATTGGGCATGTTCGTTGCGAAAAACGAAGAAATGGTTCCGGTGGCAAAAACTCGTGCTTTGTATGCACCCCGACACCCGTTTTCGGAATGGGTGACGTGCGACAACGAAATTGCGCGAAACCACCCCAAACATGAGTTTTGGACCTAAAGTAGTGGATTGGGCATGTTCGTTGCGAAAAACGAAGAAATGGTTCCGGTGGCAAAAACTCGTGCTTTGTATGCACCCCGACACCCGTTTTCGGAATGGGTGACGTGCGACAACGAAATTGCGCGAAACCACCCCAAACATGAGTTTTGGACCTAAAGTAGTGGATTGGGCATGTTCGTTGCGAAAAATGAAGAAATGGTTCCGGTGGCAAAAACTCGTGCTTTGTATGCACCCGACACCCGTTTTCGGAATGGGTGACGTGCGGCAACGAAATTGTGCGAAACCACCCCAAACATTAGTTTTGGACCTAAAGTAGTGGATTGGGCATTTTCGTTGCGAAAAACGAAGAAATGGTTCCGGTGGCAAAAACTCGTGCTTTGTATGCACCTGACACCCGTTTTCGGAATGGGTGACGTGCGGCAACGAAATTGCGCGAAACCACACCAAACATGAGTTTTGGACCTAAAGTACCTTGGGCATGTTCGTTGCGAAAAACGAAGAAATGGTTCCGGTGGCAAAAACTCGTGCTTTGTATGCACCCCGGCAACCGTTTTCGGAATGGGTGACGTGCGGCAACGAAATTGCGCGAAACCACCTCAAACATTAGTTTTGGACCTAAAGTAGTGGATTGGGCATGTTCGTTGCGAAAAACGAAGAAATGGTTCCGGTGGCAAAACTCGTGCTTTGTATGCACCCGACACCCGTTTTCGGAATGGGTGACGTGCGACAACGAAATTGCGCGAAACCACCTCAAACATGAGTTTTGGACCTAAAGTAGTGGATTGGGCATGTTCGTTGCGAAAAACGAAGAAATGGTTCCGGTGGCAAAAACTCGTGCTTTGTATGCACCCCGACAATCGTTTTCGGAATGGGTGACGTGCGGCAACGAAATTGCGCGAAACCACCCCAACACATGAGTTTTGGACCTAAAGTAGTGGATTGGGCATGTTCGTTGCGAAAAACGAAGAAATGGTTCCGATGGCAAAAACTCGTGCTTTGTATGCACCCCGACACCCGTTTTCGGAATGGGTGACGTGCGACAACGAAATTGCGCGAAACCACCCCAAACATGAGTTTTGGACCTAAAGTAGTGGATTGGGCATGTTCGTTGCGAAAAACGAAGAAATGGTTCCGGTGGCAAAAACTCGTGCTTTGTATGCACCCGTCACCCGTTTTCGGAATGGGTGACGTGCGACGACGAAATTGCGCGAAACCACCCCAAACATGAGTTTTGGACCTAAAGTAGTGGATTGGGCATGTTCGTTGCGAAAAACGAAGAAATGGTTCCGGTGGCAAAAACTCGTGCTTTGTATGCACCCCGGCAACCGTTTTCAGAATGGGTGACATGCGGCAACGAAATTGCGCGAAACCACCTCAAACATGAGTTTTGGACCTAAAGTAGTGGATTGGGCATGTTCGTTGCAAAAACGAAGAAATGGTTCTGGTGGCAAAAACTCGTGCTTTGTATGCACCCCGACATCCGTTTTCGGAATGGGTGACGTGCGGCAACGAAATTGCGCGAAACCACCCCAAACATGAGTTTTGGACCTAAAGTAGTGGATTGGGCATGTTCGTTGCGAAAAACGAAGAAATGGTTCCGGTGGCAAAAACTCGTGCTTTGTATGCACCCCGACACCCGTTTTCGGAATGGGTGACGTGCGACAACGAAATTGCGCGAAACCACCCCAAACATGAGTTTTAGACCTAAAGTAGTGGATTGGGCATGTTCGTTGCGAAAAACGAAGAAATGGTTCCGGTGGCAAAAACTCGTGCTTTGTATGCACCCCGACACCCGTTTTCGGAATGGGTGACGTGCGACAACGAAATTGCGCGAAACCACCCCAAACATGAGTTTTGGACCTAAAGTAGTGGATTGGGCATGTTCGTTGAGAAAAACGAAGAAATGGTTCCGGTGGCAAAAACTCGTGCTTTGTATGCACCCCGACAACCGTTTTCAGAATGGGTGACGTGCGGCAACGAAATTGCGCGAAACCACCCCAACACATGAGTTTTGGACCTAAAGTAGTGGATTGGGCATGTTCGTTGAGAAAAACGAAGAAATGGTTCCGGTGGCAAAAACTCGTGCTTTGTATGCACCCGACACCCGTTTTCGGAATGGGTGACGTGCGGCAACGAAATTGCGCGAAACCACCCCAACACATGAGTTTTGGACCTAAAGTAGTGGATTGTGCATGTTCGTTGCGAAAAACGAAGAAATGGTTCCGGTGGCAAAAACTTGTGCTTTGTATGCACCCGACACCCGTTTTCGGAATGGGTGACGTGCGGCAACGAAATTGCGCGAAACCACACCAAACATGAGTTTTGGACCTAAAGTAGTGGATTGGGCATGTTCGTTGAGAAAAAACGAAGAAATGGTTCCGGTGGCAAAAACTCGTGCTTTGTATGCACCCCGACAACCGTTTTCAGAATGGGTGACCTGCGGCAACGAAATTGCGCGAAACCACCCCAACACATGAGTTTTGGAACTAAAGTAGTGGATTGGGCATGTTCGTTGCGAAAAACGAAGAAATGGTTCCGGTGGCAAAAACTCGTGCTTTGTATGCACCCCGACACCCGTTTTCGGAATGGGTGACGTGCGGCAACGAAATTGCGCGAAACCAACCCAAACATTAGTTTTGGACCTAAAGTAGTGGATTGGGCATGTTCGTTGCGAAAAACGAAGAAATGGTTACTGTGGCAAAAACTAGTGCTTTGTATGCACCCGACACCCGTTTTCGGAATGGGTGACGTGCGACAACGAAATTGCGCGAAACCACCTCAAACATGAGTTTTGGACCTAAAGTAGTGGATTGGGCATGTTCGTTGCGAAAAACGAAGAAATGGTTCCGGTGGCAAAAACTCGTGCTTTGTATGCACCCCGACAATCGTTTTCGGAATGGGTGACGTGCGGCAACGAAATTGCACGAAACCACCCCAACACATGAGTTTTGGACCTAAAGTAGTGGATTGGGCATGTTCGTTGCGAAAAACGAAGAAATGGTTCCGGTGGCAAAAACTCGTGCTTTGTATGCACCCCGACACCCGTTTTCGGAATGGGTGACGTGCGACAAAGAAATTGCGCGAAACCACCCCAAACATGAGTTTTGGACCTAAAGTAGTGGATTGGGCATGTTCGTTGAGAAAAACAAAGAAATGGTTCCGGTGGCAAAAACTCGTGCTTTGTATGCACCCGACACCCGTTTTCGGAATGGGTGACGTGCGGCAACGAAATTGCGCGAAACCACCCCAACACATGAGTTTTGGACCTAAAGTAGTGGATTGGGCATGTTCGTTGCGAAAAACGAAGAAATGGTTCCTGTGGCAAAAACTCGTGCTTTGTATGCACTCCGACACCCGTTTTCGGAATGGGTGACGTGCGGCAACGAAATTGCACGAAACCACCCCAACACATGAGTTTTGGACCTCAAGTAGTGGATTGGGCATGTTCGTTGCGAAAAACGAAGAAATGGTTCCGGTGGCAAAAACTCGTGCTTTGTTTGCACCCCGACACCCGTTTTCGGAATGGGTGACGTGCGGCAACGAAATTGCGCGAAACCACCCCAAACATTAGTTTTGGACCTAAAGTAGTGGATTGGGCATGTTCGTTGCGAAAAACGAAGAAATGGTTCCGGTGGCAAAAACTCGTGCTTTGTATGCACCCGACACCCGTTTTCGGAATGGGTGACGTGCGACAACAAAATTGCGCGAAACCACCTCAAACATGAGTTTTGGACCTAAAGTAGTGGATTGGGCATGTTCATTGCGAAAAACGAAGAAATGGTTCCGGTGGCAAAAACTCGTGCTTTGTATGCACCCCGACAATCGTTTTCGGAATGGGTGACGTGCGGCAACGAAATTGCGCGAAACCACCCCAACACATGAGTTTTGGACCTAAAGTAGTGGATTGGGCATGTTCGTTGCGAAAAAACGAAGAAATGGTTCCGGTGGCAAAAACTCGTGCTTTGTATGCACCCCGACAACCGTTTTCAGAATGGGTGACGTGCGGCAACGAAATTGCGCGAAACCACCTCAAACATGAGTTTTGGACCTAAAGTAGTGGATTGGGCATGTTCGTTGCAAAAACGAAGAAATGGTTCCGGTGGCAAAAACTCGTGCTTTGTATGCACCCGTCACCCGTTTTCGGAATGGGTGACGTGCGACGACGAAATTGCGCGAAACCACCCCAAACATGAGTTTTGGACCTAAAGTAGTGGATTGGGCATGTTCGTTGCGAAAAACGAAGAAATGGTTCCGGTGGCAAAAACTCGTGCTTTGTATGCACCCCGGCAACCGTTTTCAGAATGGGTGACATGCGGCAACGAAATTGCGCGAAACCACCTCAAACATGAGTTTTGGACCTAAAGTAGTGGATTGGGCATGTTCGTTGCAAAAACGAAGAAATGGTTCCGGTGGCAAAAACTCGTGCTTTGTATGCACCCCGACACCCGTTTTCGGAATGGGTGACGTGCGGCAACGAAATTGCGCGAAACCACCCCAAACATGAGTTTTAGACCTAAAGTAGTGGATTGGGCATGTTCGTTGCGAAAAACGAAGAAATGGTTCCGGTGGCAAAAACTCGTGCTTTGTATGCACCCCGACACCCGTTTTCGGAATGGGTGACGTGCGACAACGAAATTGCGCGAAACCACCCCAAACATGAGTTTTGGACCTAAAGTAGTGGATTGGGCATGTTCGTTGAGAAAAACGAAGAAATGGTTCCGGTGGCAAAAACTCGTGCTTTGTATGCACCCCGACAACCGTTTTCAGAATGGGTGACGTGCGGCAACGAAATTGCGCGAAACCACCCCAACACATGAGTTTTGGACCTAAAGTAGTGGATTGGGCATGTTCGTTGAGAAAAACGAAGAAATGGTTCCGGTGGCAAAAACTCGTGCTTTGTATGCACCCGACACCCGTTTTCGGAATGGGTGACGTGCGGCAACGAAATTGCGCGAAACCACCCCAACACATGAGTTTTGGACCTAAAGTAGTGGATTGTGCATGTTCGTTGCGAAAAACGAAGAAATGGTTCCGGTGGCAAAAACTCGTGCTTTGTATGCACCCGACACCCGTTTTCGGAATGGGTGACGTGCGGCAACGAAATTGCGCGAAACCACACCAAACATGAGTTTTGGACCTAAAGTAGTGGATTGGGCATGTTCGTTGAGAAAAAACGAAGAAATGGTTCCGGTGGCAAAAACTCGTGCTTTGTATGCACCCCGACAACCGTTTTCAGAATGGGTGACCTGCGGCAACGAAATTGCGCGAAACCACCCCAACACATGAGTTTTGGAACTAAAGTAGTGCATTGGGCATGTTCGTTGCGAAAAACGAAGAAATGCTTCCGGTGGCAAAAACTCGTGCTTTGTATGCACCCCGACACCCGTTTTCGGAATGGGTGACGTGCGGCAACGAAATTGCGAGAAACCACCCCAAACATTAGTTTTGGACCTAAAGTAGTGGATTGGGCATGTTCGTTGCGAAAAACGAAGAAATGGTTACTGTGGCAAAAACTCGTGCTTTGTATGCACCCGACACCCGTTTTCGGAATGGGTGACGTGCTACAACGAAATTGCGCGAAACCACCTCAAACATGAGTTTTGGACCTAAAGTAGTGGATTGGGCATGTTCGTTGCAAAAAACGAAGAAATGGTTCCGGTGGCAAAAACTCGTGCTTTGTATGCACCCCGACACCCGTTTTCGGAATGGGTGACGTGCGGCAACGAAATTGCGCGAAACCACCCCAACACATGAGTTTTGGACCTAAAGTAGTGGATTGGGCATGTTCGTTGCGAAAAACGAAGAAATGGTTCCGGTGGCAAAAACTCGTGCTTTGTATGCACCCCGACACCCGTTTTCGGAATGGGTGACGTGCGACAAAGAAATTGCGCGAAACCACCCCAAACATGAGTTTTGGACCTAAAGTAGTGGATTGGGCATGTTCGTTGAGAAAAACAACGAAATGGTTCCGGTGGCAAAAACTCGTGCTTTGTATGCACCCCGACAACCGTTTTCAGAATGGGTGACGTGCGGCAACGAAATTGCGCGAAACCACCCCAACACATGAGTTTTGGACCTAAAGTAGTGGATTGGGCATGTTCGTTGCGAAAAACGAAGAAATGGTTCCGGTGGCAAAAACTCGTGCTTTGTATGCACTCCGACACCCGTTTTCGGAATGGGTGACGTGCGGCAACGAAATTGCGCGAAACCACCCCAACACATGAGTTTTGGACCTCAAGTAGTGGATTGGGCATGTTCGTTGCGAAAAACGAAGAAATGGTTCCGGTGGCAAAAACTCGTGCTTTGTATGCTCCCCGACACCCGTTTCCGGAATGGGTGACGTGCGGCAACGAAATTGCGCGAAACCACCCCAAACATTAGTTTTGGACCTAAAGTAGTGGATTGGGCATGTTCGTTGCGAAAAACGAAGAAATGGTTCCGGTGGCAAAAACTCGTGCTTTGTATGCACCCGACACCCGTTTTCGG